>PVHP010034191.1:0-16140 GCA_004024765.1 Zapus hudsonius
GAACATTAAATTTGTCTTTATTATGTATTAGTTAAGATATTTTGTCACTAAAATTCTTTGCCATACTAGTTTTTCATGGCAAAACTTATTTTCTTCAGCTCAGTAGCAAAGAGTTCTGTCAGCCATTAGCATGAAGGATTCTATAATAAATTTATGATATTCACTGTATTCAGCAATCATAATGATTGTGTGTGTATGTGAGTGTGTAATATGTGTTTGGTGTGTATGCTATGCAAATGCATACACTCCATATACTAGAGTACTGAGACTAGAAGAGAATGACAGGTGTTTATCACTCATCCATCTCTTTCCTTGAGACAAGCTCTCACTCAACAGGCTGTGGTCTACCAGTGAGAGCCAGTGATTCTCCAGACTCCACGCCCCAAAAACTGGGGCTACAGGTGTGCAGGGCCATAGGTGTCTTTTACATAGGCTCTAGAGAGTCGGCCTTAGCATTTAATGCATCAAGGGGCCCTCATGCTTAATGGAACAGTGCTACTAAACATTTTGTGTGAGCAGTGGGGAATGGAACATGGGCCAAACCAGGGTGGCAGGCTTTGCAAGTAAGTACCTTTAGCCACTGAGCCATCCCCACATCCCCCAGTTATGAACTTTTTTTTTTTTGTTAGTCTCTGCCTTTAATTAGCTCATACACAATTATTTATCTTCTGGTTTGTTGAAAAAGTCAGTCAGACAACACTTGCCACAATCATGTCTGTCAAAGTGTCTGGCCATAAAAACCCCAGCACTGCCATCACCTAGAAGGGCACTCTTGTAGAAGGTGACTGACATAATCAGCCACACACCACTGGGATGAATCTCCAAACCAGGCACAATTTGTGGAGGAAAGTATTTTCTGAAATAACAAATTCAGGGGAAGTTCCAATTGTGGGACCCTGCTAAGAGGCATACAGGGTTTTGCTGAGACCTGAAGGCATCCTGGGACTGTCTCCTTCTGTTAAAGGAAGTCGAAATAATCCTGTAACCCGGATTATCTCAAGCATATCCTGGATCCTCCAGCCCTCCAGGCAGGCCCAGGGAGCCCTGAGATAAGCAGGGAATTCAAGGCCTAAACTCACCCCAGCTGTAATAACCATCCTGGACAATAAAAGTCTAAGGTTACAGTTCCTCTGCAGCCATCACCATTCTATACATGCCTAGAATCACGTAGAAAGTCTCCCCAATTTATGTATGCAAACTAGGCATCTAGAGTTTACTGGCCCCTGCCAATCCATTCATGAGACATCCACAGACTGCCCCGCCCTTACCAATCCCCTTGATGCCTATGTCCCTGCCTCTGCCTTTCCCTCTATATAAATAACCTTTATCTAAACAATAAACAAGAGCTATCCACTGCCACATTCTCCCGGGTTGCTATGCCCGTTGGCCTACCACTGTCCCAAGTCGCTGTCCACCCAGCTCCGTGGGTGAACTGGACTGTTACTGTACAATGACCCCTCAAGTAATCCACAGACCACACCAATAATGAAGGAAAAGTCTGGCCCCCTTTCATAAATCCAAGCAGAGACAGAGCCAACACCAGCAGCTGAGGGAGGAAGGAAGAGAGGTTCCCTTCCCCTCAAGCTTACTTATATTTAATCTTTAGATTTGGGGAAGATTTTTCAAAGGAACTTGATAACTGTGGATCTTGCATGGTAAGTAGGTAAGTGTGGGAAGGTGACGAGGAGCTAAGACTGAGGATCTGGGTGTGACTCAAGTCGAGGTAGGAGGAAGCAGGGGGTGGGTATTGACACATTCCTCTCACAGCGTTGTGCACTGAGCTAATTACATCTCAACTTTTACCATTCAATTTAGGGCAATAAATTTTAATTGCTAAGCAAACCTCCTCAGTCCACGTTTTAAACTGTTGCTTTTTAACTATACTAAATGCCTCATATATGAAATGCTTATCATCTTAGAATAGTTAATGTGTGAAGTAGAAGCATATGTAATTTTCTTATTTGAAGGAAAAAAAATACCTGAGCAGTAAGAGAAATTAAATAGCAGATTTAGATTTTTCAAAGCAATTGCTTAAGAGTTTTGCTTTTTTTTTTTCATACTTACTATGGCAGTCCACCAAATCTAATGTAGTTGATCAAAATGTCATTTATTTAAAAATTATGTTACATTGAACTTTATATTTTGATAAACCAAGCCCTGGATGCACATTAAACAATGAAATGTAATAGATTGCATCAGGTTTCCAGGCTAAAGATACAAGGACTCCAGTCTATTCATCATCTAGAAATATATCTGCATATATAAAATCCATGGAGCAACTCTTTGATAATTAAATGATTTGATAAGATAGCATAAGACACTATAATTTTTTATATTTTATTACATGCTTAAACAATAGCATATAGTACTTTGTGTTTTTAATTTATTTATTTGCATGCACAAAGAGAGAGAGGAGAAAGAGAGAGAGTATGCATGTGTGTGCTTTGTGCATCTGGATTTATATGGATACTGGAAAGTAAAATTTGGGTCATTAGTCTTTGTAGGCAAGTGCCTTAAACTCTAAGCTATCTCTCCAGCCCTACTTTGTGTTTTCAAAAGATATTTTACTCCAGTTTCATACTTAAAGTTTCATTGACATTTCAAAATTATCAAAACAAAGATGCATAGCATGATTTTTGTGTGTATAAACATTGCGAAAAAGGTCAACCAAGTTAATATACCCAAGTTAACTCTGATAAGTAAATGATCCCAGAGGGTAGCATATTATTTTTTTTATTTTCATTTTTATTACATACTTAAACAATAGCTTATACTACTTTGTGTTTTTTAAATTTGATTTATTTATTTGCATGCATAGAGGAGAACTTATATGCACATACATTTTTCTCTATTTTTCTTACACTTTAAAATGTTTTCTGTTTTGATAGGGTCTTACCATAATACTAGGTAGGTTGGTAACTCATAATCTAAGGAGATCCTGCTACCTCAGCCTCCTCAGTAGCTGAGATTGCAGACACATACTGATATTATATTTGGCTAATTTCTTTTTTTTTTTTACTGTCCACAATGAGTTACATTATTTGATGGGCAAACAATGAGTTGTTATCCCCAGTTCCCCAATGCCCCTCTTCCCCATCCCTAATCAGCTGGATATCTTCCTCTTTGGGCAGTCTAGATAAGTCCTTGGGGTTGGGGACCATGGATAGTCTAGGAGTCAGCCTGGTTCACCTGCCCTAGTATGTTGTTACTGAGTATGGGGGGACATGACTTTGGGTATTCTCCCCAACCAAGGCTCTCACAATCTTTCTGTCCTCTCTTCTGCTCAGTTTCCTGAGTCGTGGTGGATGAGTATTAAGGTTGTTCTATTGTTGAGGACTTAGGGGTCTCTGTACTTCTGATTTAGGTTGTGTCAAAAATCATTGGTGTCTGTCTCACTGGCTTGTCCTGTGTTGACTGATTGGCTGTCACTATGGGTCATTTGTTCATCCCATCATTCTCTGCAGGGTTCCATATGGATCCTCAACGGTAGGTTTGGTGTGGCTCATCTCTAGTCAGGATGTCAGCTATCGGCCTGCAGTTCATTGGTAGGGTTGGGTGAGCCACAGCTCTCTCGCTGCATTTGGAGAGTGAGATCAGTATAGGTTAACTGAGATACACATTCCTGAGTGAGCTAGATTCTATTTTTAGTAGCCTCTCCTTCAATGGCTCGCATAGTGCATCTCTCCTTGGGGGGCCGAGAGTCCAGATTCCAGTGCATGTCACCCTAAGTCCCCAGTTCCAGTTAAGGGCTTCCCCTCACTAAGTTGAATATTTGCCCGAATTTAAAAGCTGTTGATAGCCTTCCGCAGGCTTTGGCTCCTCCATTGCACAAGTGTTCATTTCTTGGATCCCTAATCTCTCCCAGTAGGGAGTGTGTACAGCCTACTCATGGCAACAGGCTGTGTTTCATGCCAGTGGTCTGTTTGCTCCAGCTGTCGTTGACCAGCTTCCCCTGGCAGCTTATTCAGTGCCTTCCAGCACTGCACTAACTGCCATCTGGGGGCAGGGTACCATTCTGGGCCTCGAAGGGTTCTCGATGCTTATCAATGGCTTTCTGTGGTTTCTTCAGCAACAGGGTTTTGCCTCTGGCTTGGGGTGGGCATTCAAGAGCCTTGACAGAATCCTGTCTTGTTTTTGGGACTTCATAGTTCAGCTATGAACAGCTCAATGAGGAAAGGAACCAATGACTGGGACTAGGGGTTGTCAGACTAATCAATTTTTCACAGGCTTAGACTCTCTCCCCTACTACTCAGGGCCCCTCTTGCCAAACAATGCCCACTACTTGGTCAATAGGATACAGTGTGTTTGTGAAGATTTTATGACTTTGAACCAATTTGGTTTAGCCTCATACTAAAGCCATTCCCCTCCCCCATCCCTTTCCCCTCATTCATAACCTCTCACTTCTTTCTACTAGTCTGCATAGATTGTACGGTTAGCCTTGTTAAGGACTGCATATGAGTGAGAATATGCGGTGTTTGGCTTTCTGTTCTTTTGAGAGATCACTTAGTAAGATCTGCTCCAAGTCAGACCATTTTTCCCTAAATTTCGATATGTCATTTTTTCTTTCAGCTGAATAGAAGAGAAGTTGCAGAAAACAAAAACCATATTGAAATAATAAGAACATCCCTAGAATCTCTTACCAACAGGATTAATCACTGGGAAAACAGAACCTCAGACATGGAAGACAGAACAGAGGAGAATTCTAGGGAAATCAGAAACTTGACAAAGTTCAAAAGAGCAAGTGAACAAGGCTCAAGGAAATGTGGGAAACCATAAAAAGACCTAATCTCAGGATCATGGGGATCCCAGAAGGAGTAGAAAACCAAGCTAGGGGCATGGCTAATTTCTTTATAATTTTTAAATTTGAAAACACTGCAAAATGTCAGTCAGTATAAGTTATTTTGTACATACACACACACACACACACACACACACACACACACACACACATATATATATATATATATATATATATATATATATATATATATATATATATATTGTTTTTGCTTATTTTAGATAGGGTTTCATTCTAGCCCAGGCTGACCTGAGTGCTGGGATTACAGGTGTGGGCCACCATGTCCGGCCCCAGTGTAAATTGTTATAACTCTATATGTCATATTCTGTTACATATTATAATACATTATATTAATAGTATATAGCATATTACTATATTACTATGTTGTTGCAATGCATCATAATCATGACAAATTTTATATCAAGTCTATCCTTTAGTGTTCAAATGTCAGCTATCTCTTCAGACCTTTCTGTGAACATCAGTTGGTAGAAGAGAGAGATGATGGGATGGAAAGTGTTATTGCTGAGTGACTATCTTAGTACTGAGGATGAAGCCACATGGATGGTGTAAGTTTTGTGCTAGCAACAACAGAAGCAATTGTGGTGTTTTCCTTAAGAACACCTAGCATGCTTTCTGAAAGTACAAAACTATATACACACAGAACTTGGAAAACTTGAAAGTCACTGAGCTTCCTAAACTTTGTAAAGTGACATTCTGAAAAAAAAAAAAAAGAAAGAAAAAGCATACTCTGGTTAAAAAATTCTATATGACCACAGGACTGAAATTTGTGCTTATGCAGAGTTGAAATCTGGCAGGCCAGAGCAAAATTATCTTGGGTTATTTATAATCCCTTTGAAAGGTATTTATTGCTCACTTCTGTGTCTGGCCTGTTTTGTGACCTTTGCTTTCACCCCTGCAAAGGCTGTGAATATTATCAGGTAGTGTCTGAAACCTGTGGCAGTATTCTTCCCCTTGCTACAACCCACTATGTGTGGAATACCTTGATTAACTTTCTTTGCTCTTGCGGTAGTATGAAGGAGATATCCTCCAAACATGCATGAGTTTTGAATATTTGGTCCCCAGCTGGTGGCAATTTGGGAAGTGGTGTCTTGTTGGAGGAGGTGTATCACTTGAGGTACCCCTTAAGGTTTATTATCCCAGTATACAGGTGCTAGCCAGCTCACTCCAACTACTTCTGCCCAGATACACAACAGCTTCCTGTTCCTACCACCCTTTCTGTGTCATCATGAACCTTTCCCTTGAAATTGTAAAGCAAAGGAAACTCTCATAAGCTGCTTTTTGTCTGGTGGGTTGCTCCAACAATGATAAAGCAACTACAACTGTCTGTAACTTATACAATCTCACATATTCACTTTCACTGTGGACCATGCCATTCAGGGCATTCAGAGTGCATGTGTTCATGCAATGGTCAGTATTTTACTTCAGAAAAAATTATGTCTGTGATGGTTAAACTTTGTTGTCAACTTGACCTGTTTAGTCATCTTGGATGGGTCTCTGAGGTGGTTTACAGGAAGGCAGCCCTCTCAGTAGAGTGTAGGATGTAAGGAAGCTCAGGGGAACTAGAAACAGACATCCCTTCCTGGGAGGACAGTGCAGGAGGGAAGTTTCAGAGATTAAGGAAGTCAACAAGTCTGGGAAAGGGATGTAAGACCCACCTCTAAGGCTATATAAAAGGGAAGGAAATCTCTCTCTTGCCTCCCCGCCTGCCTGACTGCTGGTGCTTATTGTGCATCTCTTTGTTGTCATTGGAATGAAGTTTCTTCAACCTTCCAGCCTAGACTGAAGACCAGAGGCTCCCCAGGAGTCCTTTATGCCTTCAGTGCTAGATTGGGACTGCTGAGGCATCCAGCCACATGGACTGAGCAGTGAGCAGTTCCTTGACACTCCCGCTTGCGGACTGCTGTTGTGGGACTGCCTTGAGCTCATTAAATAATTCCCCTTTTAACTACAATTCATTCTGTTGGTTCTGCTCCTCTAGAGAACCCTGACTAATACAATGTCTTAATACCTTTGAGATGAGAGCTAAGCTTTCTTTCTTTCTTTGATTGTCTCAGTCAATGGAGTTTGAAAAACATGGCTTGTTTTATGCTCAAACACATGAGGTTAGCTTGCCCAGTTTATTAGAGGAAGAGCCTCATAGCTGAGAGATGTAGACACTCACCATCATTTAGCTGGAGATTCCTTTATGTACAAAAGCTTCCATTCTTATTTGGGTGATGGGAAGGTCATGGCAGGAACCTAGAAAGTAACAATGACTGGTTTCTGTTTGCTGACTCTGCCTACTTCCTACATTTTTACATCTCCCTTGTCTCCATCTTTTAAGTTTTTTTTGTTTTTTTCTAAATTGTGGCATTCAAACTAGAAGGAATCCAGCCTGGTAATGATTCCAAGATTTTTAGATGCTATAGAAATCTGATCTCATAATCAATTTTCATATGCAGCTATTTTTACTTTAAATGTTAATATCTTTATGTTTTGCATAAAAAGAAAAAAACTGTGAATCTATGGAGATTTAAATTAAGAAGCCTACTTATAACATTTCCCTGGAACTTCCCTTGTTATTGATATCTAGGCTTCCTGCTGACTTTCTTCTTGCTTTGATAATCTGATATCATTTAATTTTGTTGTTTTTGGTCTCTTATGTGGGACAGGCTTGGCAGTCAAAATACAATTAAGTAGATGCTTTTCATATGCAAATATTTATGTGATTATTAAATCAAGCCATTATTTTTATTCTGTAAAGAAGTTTATTATTTGAAAAGTTAGAGATTAAAGGCAGAGCTTTAAACCTCTGTCTCTCTGAATAAATGAGGTTTTTTAATATAGTGATACCAGTTGATAATGATTCTTCTGTCTCCAAATCATTCTCACTTATATTTTTTTTGCTGAAGTTTCATGTGATAATTAATGAAAATGCAAGGGGCATTCACTCTGTGATAATTAACCTGCCCATACATATTACAATGTGTGTTAACACAAAAGAAAATTCAATTCTACAATATTGTCCATCTCAGAATTATGAATAGGTTTTGGATTTGGTAAAATATTGCTGAAGAAAAATTTAAAGAGAAACAAGCATTTGGTGGGACTTAGTTGAACTTGAGATGTGACACTCTTTACTTTAGCTTTATTTGTTTTTCTCTACAAGCAAACTAATATTTTTATGTGGTGTTGTTATTTTAAATTATAATGAAATATGACCTCTTTCCTTGTTTCTTTTATTTTTTGTCCATTTTCTTCTTACTCCTGCTTCCCTTGTTTGATTATAAGCAATTACTCTAAAGTGTTTGAGCTGTATCCTTATATTTCCATGTATCCTCAAAAAATGTGGTTTTCTTTGATGTGTATATTTTTGAAACTGATTTTGTATATTTGTAAACTTAACAAAGCTTTAGGAAATTGAATTGGATTTATAGCTATTAGCAAGTTGTCACTTCTGTTTGTCATTCTTTCAACCTCTTCAACGCTTATCCCCCTTTTTATGTGTGTATATATATATATTTGCAGGTGTGTGTGGTGTACATTTGTGTGTGTGAATGCATGTTCCTAGCATGTGGATTTACGTGTGCATAGGTACACATGGAGGCCAAAGGTCAGTGTTGGGTGTCTTCCTCAATCAGCCCCCATCTTATTTTTGAGACTGGGTTTCTCTGACCAGATCTGGATTTACCAATTAGTATAGGCTAGCTATCCAGTAAGCCCTGGAATTCCCTATCTCTGCTTTCCCAGAGTTGGGATTTTCTATCATTTCAAGCATTTATGTTTGTGTTTGGAACTCAGATTCTTATGTTTGTAGATCAGGCTCTTTACCACCTGAACTATCTCTCCAGCCTGCTTAATTAATGGATTAATAACTTACTTATTTAATTGCTAAAAAATCCACCATGTACTTTTTGTTTTTTTAAAAAATATTTTATTTATTCATTTTTCAAGCAGAGAGATACAGAGATACAGAGAGAGAGAGAGAGAGAGAGAGAGAGATCAAGCACCAGGGCCACCACCTTGTGGTCCCACGCACGCATGTCCTGGGGAATTGAACCAGGGGCCGTAAGCACTGGAGGCAAGTGCCTTAACCGCTGAACCATCCCTCCAGCCCCCACCATGGACTTATAAACCCTTTACCTTACATATTTTAAGCTCGAACCCTCTGATAGTTACCTATGCAAACACATCTGTAAAAGCATAATAGCCTTTCCTCACTTAATACCATTAATACAATTTAGTATCAACTAATATACTGTTCATATATCAAACACAACCAAGAGATCTCTCCTCTTTTTTTCTTTTCTTTTTTCACTCAATGATATCCAAATTCAACTTTACATTTCTTGCTGTGGTGGTTTGAATCAGATATTCCCTCATAAACTCATGTGTTCTGCATGCTAGCAATTGGGAGGTGGAGTCTGGGTAGAGAAAGCGTGTTGTTGGGGGCAGGCTTAAGGGTGTTACAGCCAGCTTCTTCTGGTAAGTATTTGGCTTACTCCCCTGCTGCTGTTTTCTATCTGCTGTGGCAGAAACGATGTCCAGCCTCTGCTCATCCAATACTTGGCCCTTTTTCCCTGCCAGCATGAAGCTTCCCTCAGTCTGTAAACCAAAATCAAACCTTGCCTCCCAATCATCTGCTTTTGTTGGGTGCTTTGTCCCAACAATGAAATGACAGCACTTTCTATATACTTTGAACATGATCTAACTATTTGTTGAAACAGGTTCCTCCTTTCTGGTCCAATGAATGGGGCTTCTTGTATTCATCTGTATTTCCTCTGTCCTAGTCATGAAATCAGCCATTTCTCCAGGAATCCCTGGTTTCTTCTGCTGAAGCATGAATCTGGTGGTACCAGGGTGGAGACACTCTATCACATATTCGCCCACAGCAGCCTGAGGAGTTCCTGTAATCTTCTAAGAATCTCTACTCAGGTAAAGCTGGACTCTTGACTTCCCAGCAAAAAAAAAAAAAGTTCAAGACAAGCCAGTGGAAATTCTCTCACTGAACGAAAAAAAAAATGCTATTTTTTTTCTAGTTATACTTGCTGACCAAGGAGCCCCTACAATTCTTCTGTCTCCAACCCCGCCATCCCCGCTCATGACTGGAATTAATAGGCATGAAAGGCCACATCCAGCTTTTATGTGGGATTTCTGGAAAGAGCCCAGGCTCTAACAGGACTGGGGTTGTAGACATGAGTGGTCACATCTAGCTTTATGTGGGTGTTGAGAAAGAACCCAGGCCCTATCTGAACTGGGTTATGACTGGCCACAACTTGTTTTTATATGGGTGCTTGGGATAGAACTCACTTCCTATCAGACTCTCAAACTTGGGAAACAAGTGGTTTTTCATGCTGAACCATCACTCAGCCTCCTAGGATGTCTTCATTGTAAATAAAGTCAATTATCTTCTTTATGATATTGCCAGAAAGTATCCAGGAGAGGACTAAAGTCCCACTTGAGGTCATGGTAAAATTTACATTAGGGCCTTAAGCAAGCCTTCTTTATTGTTATTTTAACAATCTCAAAGGAGATGTTGTCCTGAACTCAGCAATCTTCCTAGCAAATGTTCTAACTGTACTGGATACCCTGATTCTCAGCTGGCAAGAGGCTCCTTTAATGAAATGCTCCCTTCTCATTTACTAATAATTCCCTGTGTCATTCTGTTCTGCCTCAATTTTAATGTCTGGATACAGGGTTTGTCCATAGCTCTGGCCATGTTCCTGCACACAGAACTGAGATATACCATATTTACAACTTATGTATTTATACAAATGCATTTAAATTAAAATTTAGTACTAAGTTCTTTATCACAGTCTTTCTTTGCAGACTTATGCCTTCCTTGTTTCTCAGCATTATCCTCATTCCAACAACAGCATGTGTTTTTCATTTGTTTCATAACGAAATATGTGAATGTTTTCAGAATTAGGACTGTAAAATCATTAGTAAGACACCAGCCAAGTTCAGTTTCTTTGAAATGTGAAATGCCCCATCCAACTACAATGATTGGAATATGTCCAGTACCCCAATTTCAAATAAAAAATATACAGGTCTCACCTCAAAAAGAGCAAAAAGTACACTATTCTGGGGAAAACATGAGTGTTGTGGCCTGGGAACATTCATTTAGCTACCCCAAATTCTATGTTCCAACCCATAAACAATTTCTCTGTAGTTATATAAAAGCAATTCATGAATCAAGGCATCCTTCAAATATATTGGTGGATACATCAGGTAGGTGGGTTACAGCTTAGCCATCTGATGACATTCTTAGCTTTCAGGTTGGTGGAAACCAGGGGTTCAGTTCATACGTTTAAAAGGATTTATTTAATAGTCACAGTCTTAGCCTGTCCAGAGGTAGATAGCAATTGGCTCTTAACAGGGTGAAGATAGCCCATGATCATGAGCCTTGTGGGATATATATATTCTTTTAGGCAACTTCAGGTTGTCTTCTATAAACAAATGTACGTGTACATGCATCCATAATGTTTGATTTTGATCAAGACCTGTTTATTTTCCAATCCAGACTATATTCATCATGATGAAAGCATACTGCTGAGTTTTTCTAAACTGGTATTTCTTTTTCTGGGGCGGGCATATTCCAAACCCTGCATCTATTCCTTCGTACTTATCTTTTTTTCCTAGATATGGACAAAGAGATGACCTTAACCTGCTGGTGTGCATAGAGAGCTGCATTGATGGGCCAATGATTTCACTTTATAAAACTCTGAGAATTACTCTGAGTTTAGGCTTGCTAAACTCTGGAGTAGAGATACTTAATTTGATGTCCAGGTTATTTTCTGTAGTTATGCTCATATTTATTCTCACCATATTTGGGAGTAATTATTAGTAAATAATGATTAGTAAATAATTAAAATAATTATTAATCTACTAATTTAATTGGTAAATTATTCGTAAAAATTATTTTATACACACAAGAGTTATTAACAGTCAGCAAGAATTCATTCTTTAATATGGATCAGTTGGTAAGGACTCAAATATGAGGCACATTCCTCTTTCTTTACAGAATTTGGTATTGAAAGGTAAGACAATTTTTATCTGCTTTTGAAACATATTATTTTCTTTGCAATATTTGAAGTAATTAAAACTTTGAGAATATGATATGTACAATCTCACTAGCATTTTTATATTACTTTCCCTTTATTATTTTAGCAAAACAAAATTTGGAAACAAATTTTGGAAACAAAAAGAAATTTGGAAAACAAGATTATAAAATTCCTACTAAATGTTTCCTGGGATTTGTAAATCAAACTTACAAACTAAATAAGAATAATCTTTTTCAAACAGTTATCATAATAGAATTGGTAATTTTAAATCTGTTAATTTGTTATGTTTTTGTAATTCTAATATTTTGACTTAAAATTTAATACACTACTACATTTATAATGGAATGAAAAAGTCTTAGAATAGAAACATAATAAACCAAGTGGTGTACTCAAGTACTTTCTCATTGCTGAGACAAAATTTGTGACCAGAAGCAATTTAGGAAAGGCAAGAATTTATTTTGTGTTGCAGTCAACTTCTCATTACTGAACAAACACCCAAGTAGAAACAGCTAATTGAAGGAAAAGTTTATTTCAGGCTTACAGAATCCAGGAAAATACCATCAGTGGTAGAAGAAGCTGACTCACTTCCATTGATCATAGCAGTGAGACTTGACCAAACAGCCAGCAAATACCAAAAAGCACAAACAGCCAGAGTTCCAAACTGCTCTGAACACACCTTAGAGCTGGACTCACGATTTTCCCCCAAACACACATTAGGGATGGACTCCAAGATCCACCCCAGTGATATGCCCTCTCAGACTCAAGTTGTAAGCATGTATGCTTGTATTTGTGTGGACACGTGTGTGTACAGGTATACACACACATGTGTGTGGAGGCTAAGATACAACCTTGTCTGTCATTCCTCAGGAATGTAGTCACCTCTGTGAGGCAATCTCTCTCACTGGCCTAGCTCACTGAATAAGATGAACTATCTGGCTACTCTATCCCAGGAATCCACCTGTCTCTGCCTCTCACATTTAAAGTGGCAGTAGAAAACACGAGAGACAAAATTCTAACGATGAAAATACATGCTTTCCGAAATACAGAGACATTTGGAGATAAGGGGAGATTATAGCCGTAGGAAAGTCAAGGATCATACGAAATGGCTGAAACCAGAGGGAAAATGTCAGTCACAGAAAAGAACACATTGCAGCACCCAGAGGGATTGCAATCAACAGCACAGCAGGGTTAAGACTGTGGGAAAATTAGTGGCAAATTGAGGAGATTAAGGAAGGAGAAGTATGGAGAGCTATTCAGGCAATGGTCAGGAGAATAATTGTGCCAACAGCCATTATCTTCTATGTTCTCTTGATGAAGATGTGTTCTTGGAAAAAAATAAAAATGTGATTTGGAAAGAAATCCCAACTTTATTTCATCTCTGACATTAACAACCATAACCAATCAATCTAGCACTAGATAGTGGCATAGATGAAAGGATATAAAGAAGTCACTAGTTCTAGCTTTGCAGAAGCTGGAAGTTTTGAAAGTAGTTATATTTCCCCCTGAGGACTTTTGCATGGACCGACAGAAGTGGATTCACATGATGGTTTGGTACCCCATTCCTAGAAGCAAGCTGCATAGGCCCCAATATTGTTCATGCTTACTGCACCTCATTAGCTTCAAGGTTCAGAGCAAGTTATTTTAATCTCTCTGTGTTTCCTGTTTCTTACCTATGAGATGAAAATAATTATGAAATATCTTAAGTGTTGTGAGGGTGACAAGTTTATATGATGAAACATGAAGAACGATGTATATAGCAAGTGCTATCAAATGCTTGATATTTTCATTCCTTTAAACAATCCCTGGCTAGTTTTAAAACAGATTATTTTAATGTAATCACTGATAGTATTTTTAGAAAACATTTTATTTATTCATTTATTTACTTATTTAAGAGAGAAAGAGAGAGAGAATGAACACACTAGGGCTTCCATCCATTGCAAACAAACTCCAGAAACATGCACCACCTTGTGCATCTGGCCTTACTTGGGCACTGGGGAATCAAACTCTGGTCCTTCTGGTTTGCAGGCAAATGCCTCAACTGCTGAGCTATATCTCAAGCCCGCCAATATTATTTTTATTGGAGGTAATAGTATAAATGGGAGATAATGAATCTTGGGCATTAATTTTTTTTTCAGTTTATTAGAACTCTGAAAGTTGCACACATCATCACATCATTTTATCTTTAACATAAAATGAAACAGCTTCCAGTGTATGACTCTACACTATAAATGTAAAACAGAGATCATCATTAGGTCAAATAATACTGCAAAAGGAAGAAACTGGATTGGGAGAGGGAAGAGAAAACAGAGTTATAACCAAATCACAATGTGAGAAGACCGCTTAAAGACATCACCCCCCTCAGCAACAATACACAAAGAGGGAAGGAAAAAAAAAGGAAATCTGGCTACCTGTGGTACAGTTCATAACCCCCAAACCTATGGACAGATTCAGTATGCACACTGAGAAAGGACCCCAGTGGGTAGGAGACAGAGAGGAGGGAAATAGAAAGAGGGTACATTCACAAGATTTGACATATAATGTATATAATTATTCATAATAAAGGTATTTAAAAGGGGGAAATAAATATGAAAAGACAGATGGACCTGAAAAAAAAAAGTTTTGAGCCTCTGACATCTTGAGCGATGTAAGTCTCAGACCATTCCAAGGTTAGTCAAGGAATCGCAGGGGAGGCAAAAGCTCTTAAGTGGAAATAAATTGAAAGCAATTTTAATTACACTGTGCCTTCACTTGTAACTGAGGAGGGCAGCCAGAGGCGTGGGAAGAGACTCAAAAATCGTAGGCTGCTGATGTTCAGTTTTTCAGTGTAAGTGGGATATCTCAGTGCTTCATGATGCCTAAAGTGGAAATGCCAGCCATAAACCAAATGCAAGGCAATATACTCCATGATCCCAGAGAGGAAAAGGATACCTCTTAAGAACTTAATTATTTATGGAGACACTCAAGAAGCTCAGACTATCAAGGCTTAGATAATATTTTTCATTACTTTTCCTGGATTAAAGAATCTTCCTTTTTACATTAGGGAGAAATGGTATTTTTATTTTAAATCAGCACCTACATATAACTGTGTTTATATCTTTTCTTCTCTCACCTACTTGCATGGATTTTTTTTCCTTCAAGCACAATGATTGGGTTTTATTAAGTAGGACTAGTGACTACTTTATATGTTCCGATTTGACTGGGACTCATCGTGGCTGGACATTGGACAGATGTCATTTAAGGCATGCTTGTGAGGTACTTCTGAGAGAGATGGACATGGGAATCTATAGGCTGGTAATGGACATTGTCTTGCTCAGTTTTAATGGTTATTCTCTGGCCATCAACCTGACAAGGTTTAGAAGCGCCATGGAAACAAATCTCTCGTCATGTCTGTTAGGAATTCTCTAGATTACATGACTTGAGGGGGGATGACCCACCTCATTTCGTGTGGCACCCTTCTATGTGCTGAGAGTCCTGGAATGTATAGAAAGGGAAAAGTAGCTGGATCCCGGCATCTTTTCACTCTCTACTTCCTCCCTTCTCATGTGAGGATGAGGTGTTGGTTTCTTGCTCCTTGACAGGCTTGTTTCAAAATGATGGCCTTTTGGATATTTTAAGATGAAAATAGATCCTTTGCTTCCTTAAGATGCTTCTGGTTGGGTATTCTGTCCCAGCAATGAGAAGATAATTGAGACACTAGTGTAGGTCAGCTTTGTCCCATCAACTGAACACTTGACTAGAACAAAAAGGGGGGCATTCCCAAAAGTAAAAGGGAATTCCTCCCACAGGACTGCCATATGAGATGGTCCCTCAATTCCTCGTTGCCTTTGGACTTCAACATAAATATCTGCCCTTCTTACGTGTCTCATCTGTTGGTTTTGGCACTGTAACCATAACACCAGCTCAATCAATAACTTCTCAAGCCTTCAAACTCATATTGAAACTATATTCTTCATTATTCTGAGTGTCCAGCTGCTGAAACTTCACAGCCTTTATAGTCATTTAAGTGATTTCCTTATAATGTTATTTTACATGTGATATGTACCTGCTAGTGTTCTGTGTTTTTGCATAAGCTTGATTAAAACTCTAGGGATTAGTTGTTGGATGTTAGGAAAGTGGAATTAGAAGGAAGTCAGGTGCTAAGCACTTTCAATGTGGTCAGCGTTATTGAATAACTACACCGATTGGTAAAATTACATGTCTAAGGAAATCTACTTTTTAGTATTTTTTTCACTTTCTCTCTCTCTCTCTCTCTCTCTCTCTCTCTCTCTCTCTCTCTCT
>PVHP010034192.1:0-19220 GCA_004024765.1 Zapus hudsonius
CATCAGACTTCCTAACATACAATGTCAAGAGCACTCTGGGTACTCAGATGGTCAGCCTGCCATATGCTACCCCGGGTGTTCCATAAGTAGTTATATTACATTATTTGGTTGCCCTATGGGTCACCAACAAAATCCAATATGATATATAAAAAAGATCATGCTAATAAATCACTCTTATCTTTCCTTATAGTTTGATAATACTAACTGGATTATCTGACATTCAGACAATCTGTCCTCACTCAGAAGTGATTCCTATTTTATACTTCATTCTTGGTTTTCCAGCTGAATCCTGGATTTTGTACCTGTATTGACGTTTCTACTGAGACCGTGGCCTGGCTTACTACCTGGCCTGATTTTGGCCTAGTTTTGTCTCATAAAAATCCAGCTGTGATGCATTAGTCAGCCCTAATTTAGGAGCGTAAGACCAACCCAGTAGTGCAGATGACCAAATGATTTATCTCTATTTTGAATTTTAAAGATGTTTGTGCAAAGGATCAGAATTATTTGATAATCAGTACAGATAAAAGAATCAAGCTTATGATTACTTGGCTTGTGTTCTCCATGGGCCTGCAACTCTTCCTGGAATGCCTCCCACAGTCCTTGCATTTCCAACATCCCAAGGTCTCCATTGAAACCTACAGCTTATCTAAATTGATTCACACAAAGTCCTCACAGGGCCTCCCTGAAGGGGCTCTGACCCTACCTCAGCAGCTCTCTGGAACTGTGGTGCAATCCATGACCCTTTATTTCCTATATTTTTCATGCTACCCAAACCAGTACCATATGGACATTGCTGCTGTATTTATTTATTTTTTATTACCAAGTAGGAATGAAACATGACCTTAAGCAATGGGGAAGACCTTCCTCATTTTTCCTTTAGGCCCTCTCCTTTCAAAAAAAATATTCCCCTTAGCTTGAGCCTTCAGTGTATTTAGGCTTATCTTCTGGGCATCATTCTTAAACTGTCCCAATGCTAAAGTGCTGGTCCATCTTCAGTGGTGCTAATAATATCTTTAAGTATTGCAGATGACGCAGCTGCAGTCTCTAGGCTGGGGCTCTGAAACTTGTTCACATTTATTTGTATCTTTCGGCTCTATACTTTTCTTTCTTTCTTTGTAGATCTGAATAAGAAGCCAAATCACACACTGCATATTTTTCTGTCATGAAATTTCTTCCTCCAAATATATTAATCTTTGCTCAAGTTCTCAGGACAGTCAAACTGCAACCAGTTTGCTTACCAGAATATCACATGAGCTGCTTCTAGCCTAGTTCCTGGCAAAGTCCCTCTTCTCCTCTGATACCTCATAAGCCAAGACTCCAATGTCAGCATTTCTCTCTGTATTCCAGTCCCCTAAACTCTCACCAGAGTGGCCTATCAAGTTCTTCATACAGCATTGCAAGAAGAAATTGTAAGGCTTCTTTAGTCCAAAGTTCCAAATTGTTGTATCTTCCTCCTACAAAGCAGTTCCAGAAGACTAAAAACCACATAGCCAGGATTATTACAGCAATGTCCCCCTTTTTGGTACCAATTTTCTGTATCAATTACTGGGACAAAATATCTAATTAGAAACAATTGCTATAAGGAAAGGGTTTACTTCATCTTATAGCTTTGAGGGAAAGTTTCATTATGGCAGGGAACGTATGACAGGGGCAAACAGCAGAGCCTCACATTTTTATATCAGCAGGGAGAAAGTAGCAAGAGTTCAGCAAACATGTCTGTTATATAATAACACTCCAAGACTTGCCCTCAGCTACATACTTCCTTTAGTAAGTCTCTACCTCCCAAAGGCTCCACAACAACCTTCCTAAAAGTGCCATCAACTGGGGATTAAATATTCAAATACATGAGTCTATGGGGGACATTTAACATTCAAACCACTACAGCTTGCTACTATTTCTGCTCGACTAGCACTGCATTATTGGAACAACTGGAGTTGTTTAGATATAGGGTTTATAACTAACATGTCATTCTTATTGATAACTAGAAAAAGATAGAACTTTTTAATAGTAAGAGAAAAATAAGCATATGGTGGAGATCAAGTGAAGGTTGCTACCTTGAAGTCTTAGAAATATAAATGACAATTTTACTGAGAGAAAGCTTTAAAACTATAGGGATGGGATCAAGAACTTTCTAAAAAGAAGTTAACCATTAGGTTCTTGTGAGTCCAGTTCTCTTATGGATTAGGAAAGATGCTCAGAAAGACGTGCTAAATTAAGAGGATTATATAAAAAGTTGGTTGTTTGTTTTCTTAAACAGGCTAGGAAAACCTGTTATCAGTACTTTGTAAAGGACAATGATTCGGAAAAGTTTATTGAGAAAATTTGAAAGCACTATTTATAATTTAGTATGTGTAAAATACTACTGGCAATAATAGCATGAGGTATCAATGATTTCTCTTCAGCAGATATAAAATATGGATAAGACATGCCACAATGTTATTTCCTTTCTATACCTTCTATAATGATTTTTATAATCTTTTAGTTTTCTTAACTATGTAACTGAAGAGCACTTCTATGATACCTAATAGAGAATTACAACATACATTGATTTGTTAATGCTGCTTGATTCAATAAATGTATTACCTTCACCCAAATCTTTGTTCCATCCCCATACAAGTGACACAATCACTCTTAACATTTTCTATGTGCTTAAATAAATCATTCTACTTAATTCTAGGTTAACCACAACTATGGGAGGCAAATGTGATTAATTTCACTCTACAGATAATAAAATGTAAGTTCAGAGAGGTTCATTGACATGTCCAAGATCACAAAACTTGACAAGTATAGAGTCAAGATTCAAGAAAGATTTCTTCAATCAATCTCAGATAAGATCATTGATGGGTAACTTGGGGAGTAGGTAAAGAAACAGAAGATGTTTGACTTCTAGGAATTCTTATGCCTCAAGAACACCTATTTTAAGAACTTAAGATAAATTTTTACAGCTTGCCTGGATACAATTCATAACTTCAATCATTTGATTGAAACAGATAAGGTTGGGTTCAATGGCAGAAGCAGTAGTTCATTGCCAGATATTTAGGCTACATTTATAAAAACACAACACAGACAGGAACTAACAAAATTTTTAGCCTCAAAATTTATTTCTTTTATGATTTCACTTTTTCTGGAAAGGAAGAACAGATGGAACTCTGAATGTTTTGAATTGAAAGACAGAGGAGAAATCGACAGTTATAAACATTCAGACAAGGAAAAACTATTTAGCTAATGGCTGGCACTAGTAAGCATAATTTAAACAAAACCTAGCAGCAACAATATTTTGAAGTGACAATCTAAAGCTTTCTAAAGATTTCATGAAAACTTCATTAAGGCTTGCAAGCTGCATTTTGACAGGCCAGGTACTGACTGAGAGGGTATTTGCCCTGGAACACTAGGACTCTATTCTCATCCCAGAATGCGAGTGAGGTAATTATCAGGCATGGGCTTCAGGCCCCAATAGTACCCAGCTTTCATCAGAACCACTAGGCTTGCCTTCACCAGCAGCCCCTAGCTGATGCTGCCTTGAGCATGTTTAGGCTATTTGCTTCCAGTGTTCTGTCTCACTCATTGCTTTGAACTCTGCAATGCAATCCCTTTTCACTTCTTACAAAAGTTCAAATCCCTGAGCTTAAAACAAGTGGCCATGCTCTCTCAAATCAATGGCTGTAATCCTTTGGAGCTACTGGGCCAGACTTACTCAGGCAGTATTTCCTAAGGCTCTATAGTTTTAAATCATTTTCTTCCTTCTATGACTGCTTTACCAGCTTCTCTCATCAGGACTGTCTCATCATGCTAGTAATACAGCACCTTTCATAAATCCTGAAGTGAATGCGCTCTGTCTTCAGCATTTAAAGAGGGGTGGCACACACACACCTGAGGCCCTGGCCCTTCAGGCCCTTCCTACTGTGTGTGGATGTAGTCGAGGTAGACATTTCTGAGTCGAAATATTCCGCCCTTGGCTGTTTAGAAAGAGTCTGCTCACAGAATCAAGGCAGCACTCTGGCAAGCTGTGATGCTTTATGGAATTAGATTCCCTTGCTTTATATTAAAGCTTATATTCACTTGCTTTAAATACAGCATTTTCTCGGTATTTTCCAGCTGACTTTAACCTAACCACACTAAAAAAGATGTACGCTTAAAAATAACTATTGTTGACTGAATATGTGTATTTTGGGAGAAAGAACAGTGGCTAAATCATGAAAAACAACCGATAATCATTATTTCTGTTTTATAATGAAGAAATTGCCTTTGAACAAATTGTAATGTCCTGGGAGCTGGGGAGATGGCGCAATGGGTAAGGAATGCACTTGTCACACAGGCATCTCCAGCACTCACATAAACTACTGGGCATGACAGCACACAGCTGGAATCCCAGTGCTGGGAAGGCAGAGACAGGAAGTACCTAGGACTTTCTGGCTAGCTAGTCTCATCGAATCAGTGAGCTCTGGGTTCAGTGAGACCTTGTCACAAAAATCAGGTGGGAAACAACTACGTAAGACATCAACCTCACATTGAAATCTGCACACATATGTCTGTCAGCACCAACACAAATGCGCTCACACACATGAACATGCACACACATATATGCACACTACCCACAAGTAAAAAGTTATTGTATTCTTGAATTTGAGGTTAAACACTTAAAGCCTCAAATATGCCAGGAACATGAGATTATCCAGAATTCACATATCAAAATGTCTCCAAAAACGAGAAGATTTTATTTATTTGGTGCCTTCCCTAACTGTTCTATCCTTATCCTCTTGGGTTACCACTGCTGTTCTGCAGAGATTTCATTAGACTTTCCCATAATTCCTGCAATTGGTCTTAATTGGCTTTCCTGATGCTCACCTTTGTCACCTACAATTCATTCTCCACAGCAGAACAATCTTTCTGAAGTACAAATGTCATCATACCACTTCATTCATTTAGTGGCCAATATTTTCCAGCAGTGTTCTTTTAGAGTACTGTGTACAACTTTAAAAATCCCAGAAGTTTACCATAATAAAAGGCCATTTCTTGCTCATGTTGCAGTGAATTTCATGTTCACTTAGAAACAGCCCATTCTTCTATTCTGTCACTCTGGGACTCTTGTAGTTAGTTCCAGGGGTTCCTTCGCACTATAGGGGGTAAGAGTCCTCTGAGTATACAGATGGCTGGGAGGCAAGGCTTGTAGGAAGTTCCCAAAACAGATCTGGAAGTAGAACTTCATTTTGTATATAACATTGATCATAATCTATAGGGCCTGCCTACCTACAGGGAATGCTAGAAAATGCCATTCAACTCTTTGCTTGCAGCTAACAAGAAACAGACCTGAAGAGTTGAAAGCTATGGGAACATTGATGTAGCATACCCAAGGATGTTTTATATCTGGAAGTTGCAATTCAATGGGTTTAGGATAGGGCTGAGGCTGAGCTAAGTTTCTAAAGTTTCATCAGTAGTTCTTACAAAGGTGAACTTGGGAATCACTAATAAAATGCTTATTCTAGTCTAAAACTCAAAACTCTGTGCTCATTTTTCTGTTTCTCCTCCCTGGTCAGTGGGTTCTAATTGTTCAGTCATTTTGAACTCCTGGGAGTGTTCAATGTATCACTCATCCCTGTTTTTGCTCGGTATCTTCTATATGGTCCCTCCCTTTCTTGCATGAACACTGGGATCAAGTCCAACATCTTCCCCTGTATTGACTCTTCACCTTCCAGAGTAGGAGTGAGGGCATCTTCAGAGTGTCCTGTATGAAGTACCTTTAATCTATAGGGTAGTCTTATGTTTGCATGTCTATATTATTTAACCCTATTTGTGATGACCTAAGAAAGGATGAGAAATGCACATGCATTTCTTTTATCATATTTTTGACTCAATAAATCTTGAACAGATAACTGCATATCAAAGTAAAATGATGAGAAATGACTCATTTGTATAGCACAATATCCCCAAATTCTCATGTTATAAGGCAGTGGACTCTTCTAATCAAATTGTAGTTGGGAGATAGGATCAATTCTTATATTTGGTATGTCAGAAGTGGGGTAGGGATAGTGACATCAAGAAAATCCAATTAAAAGAGAATATCCCAGCTGAATCAGGAAAATGTATGCTAAGTAAGATGACTCCAGGTAGACACTGAAAACGAAATCAGAACAAAACATAAAAGGCTGTTTTAGAACAAACTGCTAATCAAGCGAATAGCTGCGAGTCCACTGGTCTGATTTCTGAGACGGGATGCTGTGCCCTCACCTACTGTTCATTTGTACTGCAGATTGACAAGGGTGAGTTCAGTATAATAACTTTGTCTTTTAGGAGGAAAATACACAGTACTCATTTTACATAACTGTTTCAATCAGTTCAGTTCGACAAGTTCAGTCACAAAGCTCTTAGTGAGTCTACAGGCAAAACTGGAGGGTGAGGCTGAGATGACGGAACCTATCTGTCACTTCCATTTGCTGTGTCTGGAAACCAAAGCTGAAAGATAAATGCCACTCAGACACTCTAAAACCCAAATGAACTGATTACAGCTGTGCTCATAACTGGTAACTCAGGATTCCTTACAAGCCTATTTACATGTTAGAAACATCAATTATTCCTCCCATCTGAAATGCATGGTTCTTGTAATCAATTGCTTTGAGTGGATGTCTAGAATTATTCATGAAAGAGTTATATTTTAATGGCATGTGATGAGAACCAGCAGTAGCATCCATTAAGTTGATTTTCATGAGCTGGAAGAGAAACTGGCACAGAGCCCTATGTGAATCAATAGAGTGGGTCTAAGTGTGATCACCCAAGCAAGCCTTGCTATTCTGGGCCAGGCAGAGTGCTGACTGCCAGGGAGACCAAAATGTGAGGGAAGACAAGTCCTGTGTCTTCTTTCTGCATCTTTTGCATCTTAGCTTCAGTTACCTCTTAGTTCATGGCAGAGATTGTAAGAAGCCTTCTACTCCCCCCACTGTATTCCTGGCTCCACTTCCTGTTCTCCCCTCAGGATAAAGGACAGAGCTAAGTTGTTTGTTTGTTTGTTTTAATGTTATGAAGCCTAAGAGCACAAATATGTCATAGTCCAAGTCCCAAAACAGAGACATAAAAGTGAACACAGAAGACAGCAGGATCCAGGATCAAGGCCCTAATCATCCTACCGAGTGTACCATTTGAGAGGCTCAAGCAGTGGTTGTCTAAGAGGTCAGTACTCTTTACTGAAGGGACCCTGTAAAGGGAATGATGTGGTAGCTGACACTCATGAAGTCACCAACATATTGCCATGTTCCAGAGAAAAACTGCAGTTTTATCCTTGGAAGAAGACAAAGCAGTGCTCAGGGAAGTGGAGCTGGGAAATGACCAATTTGCATGTTGTGATAGACTAGTCATTGTCTGCCAATCAAATGACACTGGGTTCAGGGCAGCTTGCCAGTAGAACTAGATTATAGAGAAGCCGGGCTGAATTCCAGTCCTTCACCCAAGGCACCCTGGATGGGTGAAGGTGATACCTGGTACCCACTCCAAACCCAAGAGAGGGGCTGACCTGTGAATCCAGGTCTCACTGCTAAGAATGAGGCTGAGTTTCGGTAGGACTCGTTCAGTGCCTGAATATCTCCAAATCCACTTTTGTAAGGATAATATGGCACAGAGAGCAAAAATGGAATTGAAATATGTCAAAGAATTACTAAGGCAGGAGAGACTGCATTTTCTTTTATAGTCGGTTATATCTGAAAGGAAAATAGAATGAGTAGTGTTTTAGCCAATTTTCTGAAGCTATGATTAAATACCTGATATTAATATAACAAAAGATTTATTTTGGCTCAAGGCATTTGAGATTCCAGTCTAGATCAGACCAACCCATGACTTTGGGCCTCTTTTGGGAGCTCTGAATGGCAGGGAGGGCTTGACAGAATCAACGTCTCTCTTATCTCAGGGCAGAAAGCATAAGAGATCAAGAGGAGAGGCCTGGATCAAGTAAGATCCTTCAAGGTCATGTCCTCAGTGACCTACAGGTCTCTCACTAGATCCAATCTCTTAAAGTTTCTGCTCTCTCCCAGTATTTCCACTAAGTAAGCCCTTAACATTGTGGACTTTGGGAACTGTGTGATTCTACCTGTTCTTGGTGAGATACACTGTATCTCCGAGGTCTCTCTGAATCATGCTGAACTTGGGATGGGTAGGCAGGGATCAGACTATGGTTGTTTCTCACTGAACAAGTAGAGACTTTTGGATTTTCCTTGGAGATAATAGAAAATGAGCAAGAAAGTAGGAAATGGTTTTCAGTCTATATGACACATTTCTTAAATTGTTTTAATAATGTATGCATGTCAAAATCCAATCAATACAGTAAAATACTTGAATTAATGAAGTCTTGACTTCAATATTTTAGATCTCTCATCTTGAACTAAACAAAGCCTACACCAGACTTGTTTCATTTTAACTGGCATTCTTATTTAGTGTAATCGCTGTTAGCAGCAGAGAAATAGTCATAGATGGGAAGTTACTCATTTAAAGGACTGCGTTACAGGGGGTATAAGATAACAACCCCTATAAAAAATGAAAATAAATAAATTAATATTA
This sequence comes from Zapus hudsonius, assembly GCA_004024765.1. Lineage (NCBI taxonomy): Eukaryota > Metazoa > Chordata > Mammalia > Rodentia > Dipodidae > Zapus > Zapus hudsonius. Next base: position 8,539 of record PVHP010034192.1, read on the forward strand.
AGAAAACTACTTCCCCAAAAAGGACATTGTAATTCAAGTTTTTATAAGAACTATAATATCTTCAAATATAAACGGGTTATATAAATACCATTACTCAAACACTTAACCTAATCCTAGAGATAGAAAAATAGACAACCATTTTGGAAAGCACTGTGGAGACTCCTAAGCAGAATGGACATAGAGCTACCAATGGACCCAGCTATTCCTCTACTAGACATCTACCTGCAAAATGTCACACCTCAGCATAGAGACATTTGTGCAACTATGTTTATAACAGCTCAATCATAATAGCCAAGAATTGGAATCAAACCAAATGCCCATCCATGGAGGAATGGATAACAAAACTATGGTCTATTTACATGATGGAATTTTACTCAGCTGAAAGGAAAAATGAAATATCAAAATTTAGAGAAAAATGGTCTGACTTGGAGCAGATCTTACTAAGTGAACTCTCAAAAGAACAGAGAGTCGAACGCCGCATATTCTCCCTCATATACGGTTCCCAACCAGGTTAAGTGTAAACGCTACACAGACCAGTTGGGAGAAATGAGAGTTTGTGAAAGAGGGGTAAGGAGTGGGGGGAAAGGGGATGACTTAGGCAGGAAGCTAAACCAAAAGTGGTTCAAATCCTCACATGCATACTGTAACCTATTGAGTAAGTAGTGGGCGTCATCTGGCAAGAGGGGCCTTGAGTAGAAGGGGAGAGAGTCTAAGCCTATGAAAAATCAATCAGTCTGGCAACTCATTGTCCCAGTCACTGGCTCCTTTCCTCACTGAGATGTTGACCAAAGTCACCCATGAGGTCCCCAAAATAAGACCAGATTCTATCAAAGCTCTTGAATGCCCACCCCAGGCCTGAGGCAAGATCCTTTTGCTGAAGAAACCATAGAAAGTCATCTATCAGCATCGAGAGACCCTGTGAGGTCCAGAATGGTAACCAGCCCCCAGATGGTAGTTAGTGCAGTGCTTGAAGGCACTGCATAAACTGCCAGAGGAAGCTGGTCAATGATAGTTGGAGTAAACAGAGACCAGTGATATGAAACGCAGTCTGCCACCATGAGTAGGCTGAACACACTGACTACTAGGAGAGAACAGCAAACCAAGAAATGAGTACTTGTGCAATGGAGGAGCCAAAGCCTGGGGGAGGCAATCAACAGCTTTTAATTCGGCCAAGTAATCCACTCAGTGACAGGGAACCCTTAACTGGAACTGGGGACTCAGGAAGAAATGCACCATGAACCAAAATCTTGGGTCCCCAAAGAGAATTGCACTATACGAGTGATTTACAAAGAGGCTATTAACAACAGAATCTAGCTAATTCAGAAATATGTATCTAAGTTAACGTATAATGATCTCACTCTCCCATGGAGATTCTGTTTGTATTTTTCAGAAGGCAGTGAGAGAACTATGGCTCTTTCAACCCTACCAACGAACCGCAGGCTGATAGGTGATATCTGGGCAAGAGTTGAACCACACCAGATCATCCATGAAGGATCCATATAGAACCCGGCAGATAGTGGTGGGATAAGCAAGAGACCCATAAGCACAGCCAATCAGTCAATACAAGATAAGCCAGATAAGACAGGGCTGGAGAGATGGCTCAGCGGCTAAGGCACTTGCCTCTAGTGCCTAAGGCCCCGGGGTTCAATTCCCCAGTACCCACATAAGCCAGACCCACAAAGTGGTGGCCCTGGTTCTCTCTCTCTCTCTATCTCTCTGCTTGAAAATGGATAAATTAAATATTTTTAAAAAGATAAGCCAGACAGAAAGACACCAACGATTTTCAACACAACCTAAAGCAGAAGACCTCAACAATAAAGCAGCCTTAATATTCACCCACCATGACTCAGGGAACTGAGCAGAAGAAGGGGTGGAAAGACTGTAAGAGCCATGGTGGGAGAGAAACCCAGAGACATGGCTCCCCTCAATAACAACATACAAGGGGGGGGGTGGAACTGGGTTGACTACTAGGCTATCCACAATCCCCTACCCCAAATGGACTGTTTGACTGCCCATAGAGGAGGATATCCAGCTGATTGGAGACAGGGAAGAGGGGAATTGGGGAAATGGGGATATCAACTCATTATTTGCTCATTCAATGTATCTAATTATGGATAATAAAAAAAAGAAAAATAGAGGCATCTCTGTAGAGTTGTAGAGGTTCCTTTTTTTGGCATGTGCATGCATGTGTGGTGGTATGAACATGTGTGTATGCATGTCCCTATTTGGTTGGGTGCACCTGTATGTGTGAATGTGCATGCACATGTGTGTGTGCACACATATGGAGTCCAGAAAATAACCATGGGTGTTATCACCTCAATTTGAGGCAATATCTCTCATTGGCCTGGTGCTCACCTGCTTAGGCTAGTCAGGCTGGTCCTTCTGCCTCTGCTTCCTGGATGCTGGGATTACAGGTTTGCATGACCACACCCAGCATTTACTTGGGTAGTACTGGATGAAACTCTGGCCCTCATGCTTGCAAGACATTCCCTTGCTCTGTATGTATTTTTATATTCATATAATTAACAAGTGTAGAAAGAAAATAATATTATTTCAGTTCTAACTAGAGGGTTTTTAATTTTTTAAATTTTATTAAGCTCTACAAATAATTCCTGCAAAACAGAAATAATTGCAAAAAAAATAGTCTCTCAATGGCTGTTGGTAGACATGGAGACACACTGCCCAGATCCCTTATACCAAACATTAGCTTCACAGCTTGCAGGGATATAATTTTTGGACAGCTCCCAGATGTCAGTTCCCTTAGGATCTCCTTGAACTGCAGATAGCCAAATAATCCAGCAGACATATTTCCTGGAGCAACACTTATCCTGTAACTGAGTAACACAGGGACAGAAGAGCCACTAGCTCACCATTTGCCAAGGACAAAAGCATGCACTGTTAAAAGGGTCAACAGCATCACTTCAAAGTAGGCAACCACAGCCACCTCATCTAGTTCTAACAATAGCTGGGGAAGTAGCTTTGCTACCACAGTGCCGGCTTTCCTCTGTAGGCTGAATGGATGGCAAGAAATGTTGTTTCAAACTAAAAGCAGAGGATGATGTGCCTCCAAAACCACTTAGGGAATGTGGAAGCAATAGAATTTGGAAGTCACAGTGTTTATCATTTCTGGGAAGGACAAAGTGGTACCAGTGAGGATGAACTGGAGAACCAATGAGACATGTTAGAAGCAAAATAAGTGAGAAGATGACTATAGAAAGTAGTAATCTTCTCCAAGCTAAACAAAGTAAATCTAGAGAACCAGAGGCTGAAGTTACTCTAAGCAAGGCATAAGCCTCGTTGTGGAAACTTCTAGTCATTGAGCCATTTACAAATATAGACCATTGACCAGAGGGGCAAAAAAAAATACCTGGGCTTCCAAGAAGAAGGATCCTAAAACATCACAATATATACCATGGAAATGAATCTACTTGTCTTCTACCAAATGGACTTGTAACTATTTGTTGAGGTAAGTGTTCAGTGAAAAAAAGGAGATTACAGAGACATCTTGAAGACCCGGCAATAGAGTCTGCATTGAGAGCAGCAGCTAGGACCTCCAGGTATCTAGTAGCTTCTAGTTAGACTGGGGAACACTAACTGAAGCCTGGCTTGCAATAAGTCCACTGGATAGACAGACCATCACTTTGGTTGTTTCTCTTATCCTTGAATGCGTTTTCGGAATCACCATAGTGGGCAAGTAAAGTAACATTTTCAACCATTGCACTCAGAACCAAGTAGAAGTCCTGAAACTGAACATCTATTCCCAAATGAAATAGTAAAATATCACTGGAGGGGGAAATCAATGTCATTCTTACACATCTGGAGTGAGCATTCATCATATTTCAGTTTCACTCACCAGTCTGAGCTCTGCAGACCTGGACAGATGCTCGAGGGAACAGACTACCACAGTTTCCACCACACTGTAGCTCTAGTTGCGATATCTGTGCCAAGCTTGGTTTCTTTGCTCTGGAAGACTGACATCTGCAGGCACCATTGTGCAGATATTGACTTGCCAAATGCATTCTTTCCTACCTTCATGAGAAGAGTGCTAGAAGCTATTAATATTTCCATGGAGCAGACATTTATAGAGTGACCCAAGAAGAACTGTCATGTCTGAGTCCTGCATAGTCAAAAGAAACCTGGACCACCTGTATACTCCATAAAACTTGATTTATGAATAGATTGGTTTGGTATAAAACGAGCGTCAGCTGAAAATGGATAGCGATTCTACCAGTACTCACCCAGAGGGACTAGCATTGAAAGAGGCAGTCTTTGGTTGATAATGCCAACTCCTTGGGAGGCCGAGGAAGCAGGATCACAAGATCAAGACCAGCCACAGCAATTCCACCAAAAACCCTTCTCAAAATAAGAAGATATTTTTGTTGCCCAGTCTAAAAGATTGACAACAGCCAAAGTGCAACTCACATTCTGCAAGAGCCACTGCCTCTGACTTGTCAGTAGAAATGGTAAAGGGCTCTGTTGAGAACCACAGGCTGAAACACAACTGGGACCCCCACCTTATAAGAGGGACCACTGGCCTCATGAGGGTGTTCGTGTGGAATGTAGGTTTGTTGGTCTGACTAAGCTGGGAACAACTTTTCATGATACTAGGAAGCAAGACAGGCTGTCCTCACTCACCTCCAAGTATTCAGAAAACATGAAGCACATAACCATTCTTCTGGAACTTCAGAAGATGTTCACACATCTAATGGAAAATGAATACAAAGCATATAACCATAGACCCTCATGTAAAGCATATACCATGCATAAACAGCCTCTAGACACTGGGGAGCAGAAAGACATGGCAGAGATTTTTTATGGATTTGATTACTAAAATTGAAATGTTTCCAAAACTGAAAAATACTGTAAAAAGTCTCTTTGCAGGTGTGATTACAAACAATATTGTATGCTTGGATTGTGAACATGTTAGTCAACCTGCTGAAGAGTTTTATACTATGAGGTACCAGGTGGCTGATATGAAGACTATTTAAAAATCTCTTGATGAAGTGACACCAAAGAAGGTGACAACATGTATACATTGTTGGAAAAAAGGTTGAGCCGAGAAAAAGGCACATTTTTAAAAAATTACCTCACATTGTGAGTTTCAGTACTATGAGGTAAGGACTTAATATGATTGCCATGATGGAAGAAAAATTAAATTAATTATAAAAATATGAAGATATAGCTGAGTAGGTATAGTGTTTTCTTGGCATGTGCATCCCCCAGTTTCAACCCCCACAAATGCAAAGAAAGAAAAAGATGGAGACAGAGACAGAGAGAGAGCCAAAGAGAGAGAGACTTCCTGATGTTAGGTATTTTGGTTGATTTACTTGCTCACATACTTTATTTAGATGGAAAAATAATGAAAGATTAGGATATATAAACCTACAGGTTAGAGTGAAAGGCCTAGCTTGCTATTTGGGATCATGTAGGATTCTGAAAGGATGAAAGTGACCACTTTGTGTTGTGTTCATGCTCCAAGAAGCATTTGCCATGTGTCATGATTTGATCCAGGTGTCCCCCACAAACAAATGAATGTGTTCTCAGTGATCAATGCTCAGCTGATGGCAGTTCGGGAATTAAAACCTCACTAGAGCTGTGTTGTCAGGGGCAGGTTTATGGGGGTTATAAGCCAGCTTCCCCTTGCCAGTGTTTGGCACACCTTCCTGCCTATGTTTCCAGTGCTGTGGTGGAGGTGATGTCCAGCCCTCTGCTCATGCCATCGTTTTCCCTGCCAGGATGGAGTCTCCCCTCAAGTCCATAAGCCAAATAAACACATTCCTCCACAAGCTGCTTTTGCTTGGGTTCTTTCTGCGCAGCAACTAGAATGCTGACCGCAACAGTTTTGGTACCAGGATGTGGGGTCATCTGTTGCTGCTAGAACCCTGATCTTGTGGCTTTGGTCTTCTGGAAGTGAACTATAGAAGGAATGTGGAAGGATTTGAAATATCAGCCTAAGAGACGCCTTGCAGTGCTGTGAGTACAGCTTGATGAACCATTCTGGTCAGAATTTAAAGACCTGAATGAAGTAAGAACTATGGACTGTGAGGTTTGGCTTACTAGGGTGAGAAAGAACTTGGTCACGACTGTGCCAGAAGCGGTTTGTGTAAGAGCCTTGCTGCATTCTGCCTGCCTGTGTCCTGAGAACCTGTGCAGGGTTGTTTTAAGTAAAGATGGACTGGTGTGAGCAGGAAGATGGCACAGAAAGAAATCTTTGGGTCAAAACTGCTGCCCATTCACTTGCAATTGTTTGAGAGACTACAACCACTGAGATTGGGCCAGCTGGTCTCCATTGGAACAAAAGGAAGAATGCAGATTCTTTGAAGTAAGGGGCCTGAATGCTCTGTTTCCCCCTGGATTAACAAGTTGGTAGCCCACCTGGTTCTGTGAAGTATAACAAATGCAAGAAGAGAGGTTCATTGGATTTGCAACACAGTTTTGTTTTTGAAAAATGGCTATTGGTGTGTGAAGCAGGTGTGCAAGGTTGCCTGCATGGAGCCCGATGGAGCCATGAGGATGAACTGTGGGTTGCAATGGAGACCCAGAGAATTCCAGAACTATGGATGGGTGCCAAGGTGAGCTGCCAGCACCGGATGAAATTTTCCTGGACTGTGAGTAGCCGAGCTGAAGGGGTGGAATTGAATCTCCAAGAGATTTGTTATTGGTTAGAAACATTGAACTTGGAGTTAGAGATTGATGTTGCCCTGCTTGTTTTAAATCTTGTATTAGTTCAATCTGTTTTTGCCGTGCCTCATGTTTTGCAGTGTGAATGTTCTGTGCCATTATGGGTTTATTTTTGATATTATGGTTCAGTTGAAAGCTGTGGGGATTTAAGAGTTGATTTGAACACATTGTATTTACATCATGTATGATTATTAGTTTGTGGGGGCCAGGGGTGGACTGTCATGGTTTGATCCAGGTGTCCCCCACAAACAAATGAATGTGTTTTCAGTTATCAATGCTCAGCTGATGGCAGTACAGGAATTAAAACCTCACTAGAGCTGTGTTGTCAGGGGGGCTTATGGAGGTTATAAGGTTTATGGGGGTTATAAGCCAGATTCACCTTGCCAGAGATTGGCACACAAACCTGCTGCTGTTTCCAGTGCTGTGGTGGAGGTGATGTCCACCCCTCTGCTCATGCCATGGTTTTCCCTGCCAGGATGGAGTCTCCCCTTGTGTCCGTAAGCCATTCCTCCACAAGCCGCTTTTGCTTGGGTTCTTTTTGCACTGACTGCAACACCATGGGGGGGGGAACAGCCAATAGGCCAAAATGAGTCAGTAGTAAATAATAGTCTCTGTCACCATAGGTAAAAACATACATAAGATAGAATGTCTGTTTTCTAGGCATGGTGTTTGCATTTTAAGGGAAATGATGAGGCTAAATCATTGTGGTAAAAATAGAAATAATTCCTAGGAATAAACTAGAGTAGGCAGTTTGACTGTCAGCCTCTACTCAAAGAAACCAGAATGGCCCAAAGAAAACATGTCATGTTGTGAAGGATGTTTTGTCTGTCATAATCCAGAGAAGCTTTTCAGAAAAGTCAGTTAATTTGTGCTTGTTAAGACAGAAAAAAACAATCTGTCAACCTGACCCTCTCAACCATCTTTCTGGGAGCCTTTGGGCTGGCTGGCTGTAAGCTATGGGGAGACCTGGCTGGCTGACAGATAATTAGAATGCTTCAGTGACATGCTCCTATGAATAGGAATGCAAGTGAGTGCAACAAGCTCTTTTGTTCATTCTGCATAGGTGTTCAGAGGTCTTCTAAGGACATTGGCATGCCTTTTTAAGATTGCATTTGTTAAGGGGTATTAGATCAGATGTCTTCCTGCTTCTGAAAAACACGATTACTCATGTATGTTCGAGATCAAAAGCAAAAATTCAAGCTTAGGAAATGGAAAAGCTAGTGGGTCTCCAGATGCAGCCAATCACACTCTGATATGCTGGAAATAATGTAGCTCTTGCTGGACACACACATGCCTACCTGATAATCCCTGGCAGGGTGGAATTCATTTATGCTGGAATCATCAGGACTGAAGGGCAGTGGGTCTTCATGACTGGGTGCCAAGGACTAATGACCAGTCACTGCCTCTTCTGATATGGTCACTCGTTGTCTTTGAAAGAAAAGGCACCAGTGCTTTGAGGACCCTGATATCATCCTGAATTGTCTTAATGAGTAGATGAAGAACCCACCAGGGTATGCATTCTGTGTTTTTTTTCTCCAACAGCAGTGCATTGGAGAGATTTGTTTTATTTTGTACTGCAAAATCAACATTCATATCAACGAGCATCAACTACACTACACCCAGGCAGTGGTGGCAGGTGCATGTGCTCTTTCTTTCCAAGAATAAGTAAATACAAACACTTGCACACACACAGAATAAAACATTGCAGCACATTGCACATAACTCAGCCAAAACGTGCTTTATAAAGCTCCACAGAAAGCACCTTTAGTAAGTGCTCACTAAATGAATAAAGAAAGAAAAGAATAAATGATTGGATAGATGGATGGACGAATAGATGAACTCATGTGTGTAACTCATGTGACGGCTTTTCATAGCATGTATTAGTTGTGATTTGAAATACCCCTCACAGGCTCTTGTTTTGGTCTTTGCTCCTGGTCTTTAGACGGTGTGTCCTTACTGACAGAAGGTCATGTGGGCTGAGCCTCCGAAGACTGTACTTGGGCCCTGATTCTAGTCTCACTGTCTCTATCCTATTCCTCCATGATGTGAGCAGCCTGCAACACCTGCTTCTGAATTGCCCACCCCCATGCTCCTTTGAATCCTTCTAAAATCAGGAGCCAAAATAAATTGTCCTCCCTTAAGCTATTTCTGTCAGGCATTTTATCACAGGGACACAAAAGTAACTAAGAACTACATTTATTTATTTTAACTAATATCCTAAAACTTCCCTGCCCAAATGATTCAGAATGCTAAATAACACCTCCTGATGTGTTCTCATTTCAACTCTTAATCCTGGGGACCCCTCAGCCCTGCCTGCATTTATAATAAATGGAAAGTCTGCTTATCATTATTCCTTCATTGCTATACAGGGCTACTATAGGGAATGGGTCCCTTTTAACCACATGGGTTGTTATACATTGCTTAACTGGCACCATTAAGAGAAATGCCACATTTATAACTGTTCTTGAGTTCTCAAAGTAAAGTTCTTTTATTTCATTCTTATTAGCCTGGATTTCTTCATACAAAGTAGAGAGCATCATACAGAGGACAGGATACTAGAGTCTGTAAGTCTCCTGGCCTTGTTCTCATGATGACCTGAAACCAGCTCCATTCAAAATGCATTTTGAACCTTTGGGCCTCGACCCTTTGCTGCCCCTGTTCCTTCTTGTCACATGATTAATCTCGATTAATAGGAGTCCATCATAGTTTATGACAATATGCAACCTTAAAAGAGGTGATGAATGATCTCTTCCTCTCAGGGAGATTTATGTGTGTGTGTGTGTGTGTGGGAGGGTGCATGCATGTATTTAGCATGTAGGTACATATGTGTGTGCAGGTGCATACACACATGTATACTGGTGAGTGGAGGTAAGAGGTCAATATTGGGTGTCTTTCTTAGTCACTCCCTACTTATGATTTGAGACAGTGTCCCCTATTGAACCTTGAGTTAACTGATTCAGCTTGACTGGCTATACATCAAGCTCTTGGGAACTACCTGTCTCATCTCCTCAGCACAATGACTACACACCCACCATCATGCTTGGCATTAAATGTGGGTGATCTTAACTCAGGTCCTCAGGCTCATGAGCTGTTGCAGTCAGCTTTCTAGTTGCTGCTCAGAAAGAACCCAAACAAAAGCAGCTTGTAGAGGAATGGGTTTATTTGGCTTACAGACTCGAGGGGAGACTCCATTCTGGCAGGGAAAACGATGGCATGAGCAGAGGGCTGGACATCACCTCTGCCACAGCACTGCAAACAGCGGCAGGAAGGTGTGCCAAATACTGGCAAGGGGAAGCTGGCTTATAACCCCCATAAACCCATCCCCAACAACACAGCTTCATCGAGGTTGTAAAACCCAAACTGCCATCAGCTGAGGATCGATCTAACAGAACACATTCATTTGTTTGTGGGGGACACCTGTATCAAACCATGACAGTCCGCCCCTGGCCCCCACAAACTAATAATCATACACGATATAAACACAATATGTTCAGCTCAACTCTTAAGTCCCCGCAGCTTTCAACTGAGCCATAATACCAAAAATAAACCCATAATGGCACAGAACATTCACAATGCAAAACACGAGGCACAGCAAAAACAGATTGACCAATACAATACAAGATTTAAGACAAACAGGGCACCATCAATCTCTAACTCCAAGCTCAATGATTCTTAACCAGTAACACAAGTCTCTTGGAGATTCAATTCCGCCCCTCCAGCTCGGCTACTCACAGTGCTGGAAAACGTCATCCGGTGCTGGCAGCTCGCCTTGGCACCCATCCATAGTCCTGGAATTCTTTGGGTCTCCATTGCAACCCACAGTTCATCCTCGTGGCTCCATCGGGCTCCATGCAGGCAACCTTGCACACCTGCTTCACACGCTGATGGCCATTTTTCAAAAACAAAACTGTGTTGCAAATCCAACGACCCTGTCTTCTTACATTTGCCATACTCCACAGAACCAGGTGGGCTACCAATTTGTTAATCCAGGGGGGAACAAG
>PVHP010034193.1:0-18890 GCA_004024765.1 Zapus hudsonius
TGGCACCCATCCATAGTCCTGGAATTCACTGGGTCTCCATTGCAACCCACAGTTCATCCTCATGGCCCCATCGGGCTCCATGCAGGCAACCTTGCACACCTGCTTCACATGCCGATGGCCATTTTTCAAAAACAAAACTGTGTTGCAAATCCAATGACCCTCTCTTTCTAACCAATCTCCATTCCACAGAACCAGGTGGACTACCAATTTGTTAATCCAGGGGGGATCAAAGCATTCAGGCCCATTATTTCAAAAGTCCGCATTTTTCCTGTTGTTCCAGTGCAGACCAGCTGGCCCAATCTCAGTGGTTGTAATCTCTCAAACAATTGCAGGTGAACGGGCAGCAGTTTCGACCCAAAGATCTTTCTTTCTGTGCCATCTCCGTCTGCTCACATCAGTCCATCTTTACGTAACACAGCCCTGCACAGGTTCCCAGTACATAGGCAGGCAGAACGCAGCAAGCCTCACACACAAACTGCTTCTGGCGCAGTCCTAACAAAGTTCTTTCTCACCCTCGTAAGCCAAACCTCACAGTCCATAGTTCTCATTACATTCAGGTCTTTCAACTCTGACCAGAATGGCCCATCACGCTGTACTCACAGCACTGCAAGGCACCTCTTAGGACGAGGTTTCCAATCCGTCCATATTCCTCCTGCAGATCACTTCCAAAAGGTCCAAAGCCACAAGACCAGGGTTCCAGCAGCAACAGATGACCCCACGTCCTGGTACCAAAACTGTTGCAGTCAGCTTTCTAGTTGCTGCCCAGAAAGAACCCAAACAAAAGTGGCTTGTAGAGGAATGGGTTTATTTGGCTTACGGACTCAAGGGGAGACTCCATTCTGGCAGGGGAAACGATGGCATGAGCAGAGGGCTGGACATCACCTCTGCCACAGCACTGCAAACAGCGGCAGGAAGGTGTGCCAAATACTGGCAAGGGGGAGCTGGCTTATAACCCCCATAAACCCGCCCCCAACAACACAGCTTCATCGAGGTTGTAAAACCCAAACTGCCATCAGCTGAGGATCGATCTATCAGAACACATTCAATTGTTTGTGGGGGACACCTTTATCAAACCATGACATCACTACTATAAGCACCAGTTTTTCTTTAAATGCCAGTTTTACTTATCATCAATTTATTAGGCTTCCTTCTTGTTAATCTGGATTTCATTGTAGGTGTTTCAGCCATAAACTTGGCAATGGGTAAGAAAGTATATTACTTTTCTTCCCTGTAAATCCAGACATCACAGACAGACAAACATCTCACGAGGACATTGAGCTCTGCGTATCCATACTTCAAACTCTCACATTACTTAAGAAATTCCAACCAGATTTTTTTCATATGCCTTGTAATTTCTGAGCTTGTTCCAAGTTGTCTGTATGATTGAAAGCCTTTGCTGCAGAATGACAGCTTTCAAATGATAGTATATAAATCCTGAGACATTTGGAGACCTGTAAGGTCAAAACTGTTTCTAATAAACCAAAACAAACAAACAATAACAACTATACTCGATCATGAATGAGAATCCTGCCTTTTAAAAAAAGACATTAAAAAGTACTTGTGAAAATGTACAACAATGCCACCATTTTCACTAATGTGTTTTATTTGAAGAACAAGCTATTTTCCATAAAAATATGTTATTCATGTTAGACTACAATAGTTTAATATTGTCAGGTTTTTTATCATAAGAACATTGTCATAGTCAGCCACACGCCGCTGGGATGAATCTTCAAACCAGGCACAATTTGGGGGAGGAAAGCATTTATTGAAACTACAGATTGAGGGGAAGTTGTGTAACAGGGAAAGAGGCTGGCCCTCTTTCACAGGTCTGAGCAGAGACAAAAACCCATCACCTACACCACACACACAATAGCAAACAGAGAAGAGAGGTGGGGAGGGGGCACACCAAGGAGAGAATTTCTTCTCCTTTATATAGGCTTATAGGTGGGGTCTTGCAACCCTATCCTAGACTTAATGACTTACTGAGTCTCTGGAATTTCCTTCCTGCATGGCCCACACAGGAAAAGATGTTTACTTCTAGCTCCTTTGAGCTTCTTTAGATCTTGCCCCTTGCTAAGAGGCTGCCTTCCTGTAAACATCCTCAGAGACCCAACAAAGATTTCTTGAAAGGTCAAGTTGACAACAAAACTTAACCGTCACAAACACTTAGTATGAGCTCTACCCTCTGAACAGAGTTACAAGTACTCAATAGAGTATTGTTAACTATAAACACAATATAGTTCAGTAGGTACCTAGAATCTATTCAACTTGTAAAATGGAAATATTATTGACATTTTTACTCAACTAATATAGTGTATAACCACTTTCCTTAGCCATTAAAGCTACCATAATAATAGTACTGTAAATAGCATGTCTTATAGAGAACAGAAATATATTTCTCAGAGTTCTAGAGTCTGACACATCCACCATCAGGGCAGATTCACCATCTGTGTTTCCATGTGGAAACTTCCCTTCATGTCCTTACAAGAAAAAAATGGAACCAGGTCTTTGGAACCAGCTCTTTGATGCCCCTTTGGAAGGAAACTAATCTCATTCATGAGGCATCAATCCTAATGAATCAATAATCCCCTAAAGGCCTCACCTCATGACATGATAGCATTGAGGATTAAATTATACTTTAACTTAGGAGAAAAATTAAACATTCAGACCACAGTGACATTTTTAATCTCTTTCGCTTAATTCCTAAATACCAGTAGATACAATCACAAAATGAAAATCCATTAAAGGCCTCGATATTTTAAAATGTATGAGAAGCTCCTGAGACCAAGAAGTTTTTTTTTAAGGAATAAGTTTTTCTTTCAAATTTTATTTATTCATTTTCAAGCAGAGAGATAGAGAGAGAGAGAGAGAAAGAGAGAGAGAGATAGAGAGAGAGAGAGAGAGAGAGAGAGCACCAGGGCCACTACCTTGTGGGCCTGGCCCATGTGGGTACTGGGGAATTGAACCCGGGGCCTTAGGCACTGGAGGCAAGTGCCTTAACCACTGAGCCATCTCTCCAGCCCCCAAGAAGTTTTTTAAGAACAGTTGAGGGAACAACATCCATGTGGAAGCAAAAAGCTAAATTTATCTATGTGCAAAATCAATTTCCAACAGTGTGCAATGAGAAAAGTTAATCTCTAATCTTGGTGTTCATCTCCCAGTTTCTTGTTACTTGTATGAATGTAAATCAGAAAGAGTGGAGCATCGAGGAGCAATCAAGCATTCGGAGAACCTCCAGGACAGCCTGCGAGGAAGAGGTAGAAGGTCAAGTTCACAGAAGAGTCCCAGTTCCTGCAGTGCTCCAGAAGCATTGCCCACATGCTGCCAGGGCTGGGAGATTCCACAGTGCTGCCAAGAAGAGGAAAATTATTCGACCTGCTCTACGAAAATGCTGAGCCCAGAAAGCTATAGAGCTTGAGGCTTCCCTCGAAAGATGAGAGGACTACAGGCATGTCTGTCAGTTTACCTTGACTCCCTGACTGCTTCCCCCCTTCTTTCTGTCTTGACTGTGGAGCCCATTTCCCAGTTGACCCTGAAGGTTGAATCCAAAGGCCACACTAACAGGCTTCATCTCTCCCTGTGTATCTAAATGCTGGCTCTGCTTTGGAAATTGGTCTTAGGAAGTAAGCAGCATGATGGAATTTTTCTCTATTTAGTCCCTTGCCCTTTACCATTTAAAGCTCAAGTCGCTGTAATTCCATCAAAAATGACTCTCTGAGGTATAGGTTAAAGGTAATTCAAAAGCAAGTAAATGATATATAGGGAATGTTAGTCAAGATGAGTAATTTCCATTTCATTTTTCAAAAACAAAAACCTGAGAGTATTACTAAAGGAAATTAAATTATTAACATCAAACCCAAAAATGATATGAAATCATATAATTTTAAAGATTCATTAACATAGATTTTTATATCTTTACTATGAATAAGTATATACATTGTAGGAGCAAACCTTGTGAATGTGTCCCCATTTCCCACCTCTCTGTCCCCTACCCACTGGGGTCCTTCCTCGGTGTGCATATTAGATCTGTCCATAGGTTAGGCAGTTATGAACTGCACCAGAGGTAGCCGGTTTTTCTCCTCCCCCCTTTGTGTATTCTTGCTAAGGAGGGCAATGTCTCTGGATATTCTCCCCCACCATAGCTCTTATACTCTTTCTGCCCCCTCTTCTGCTCAGTTCCCTGAGTCATAGCAGGTGAGTTTTGAGTCTGCTTTATTGTTGAGATCTTAAGTATCTCTGGATCTTTGCCCTGGCTTGTGTTGGATATCGTTGGTGTCTGTATCCATTGATCTTTCATGGGTTATCATACTTGCTGTGGTGATTGGTCGCCTGTTTGTCTTGTCACTTTCTCATAGGTTTCATTTGAGCCCTGTGTAAAGGTTAGGTGTGGTATGTCTCCTGCCAGGATGTCAGCCATCACCCCATGTCTTGTTGGTGGAATTGAGTTGTCCCCAAGTCTCTCACTGCCTTCTGAAAAATACAAACAGAATCTCCATCAGAGAGTGAGATCAATATAGGTTAAATTAGACAATGTTGCTATTTTGGCTAGCTCCTAATGGGTATTGCCTCTTGTAGTGGGAATTTCCCCTAGGAATCCAAGACCTTGGTCCCCATAGGATTTTGCCATGGATCCCAGTTCCAGTTAAGGATTCCTTGTCACTGAACAGATCTCTTAGCCAATCAGTAAGCCATTGATTACCCTCCTTGGTTTAGTGCCACTAATGCACAGATGAGCATTTCTTGACTTGCTGGTCTCTTCCATATAGCAATGTGTTCAGCATTCTTGTGAAAAGTCTCTATACTGTATATCAGTGGTCTCTGCTTTCTCCAAATCTCATTGACCAATTTTCCCTGGCAGCTCATGCCACACCTTCCAGTGCTACACTTGCTACCATCTGGGAGCTGGTTACCATTCTGGATCTTGCAGGATCTCTTGGTGTTGTTTGATGATATTTTGTGATTTCTTCAGCAATAGGGTCTTACCTTGGGCCTGGGACAGGTATTCAAGAGCTTTGACAGAAGTCTGTCACATTTTGGGAACCTCATAGGTCTCTTTGATCAATAGCTCAGTGTGGGAAGGAACCAATAACTGGGAAAGGAAGATGCAGGCCTGAGAAATTATTCTTGAGGTTAGGCTTCCTCCCATTCTATTCATGGTCCCTTGTACCAGGTGGTGCCCTCAGATTCCTCAGGAGCTTACTGTATAAAAGTTGGGTTTCATGGTGTCAATTCATTATTAGTTTAGTTTACTGTATGAGTCCTCCCCACCCTCCCATCCCCCCAATTCTTTCCATTCCCTTTTATAGTCTCCCCATTCACTATCAGATTTTCTTAATATTCTGGTTTAACATGGTTAGGAACCACATATGAGGGAGAATATGCTGCGCTTGTGTAGTTGCTAAGAATTATCTGCTCCAAGTTCGTCCGTTTCAGCTGTGTAGAACTCCAAATTGTGTATGTACCACAACTTTGATATCCATTCATCCAGTGATAGGTTTTTGGAATGATTCAAATTCTTGGCTATTATGAATTGAGCTGTTATAAACATGGTTGAGCAAATGTCTCTGTACTTCAGCTAGGAAACTTGGGGATAGATGCCCAGTAGAGGGATAGCTGGGTTCACTGGTAGCTCTATATCCACCTGCTCAGGAGCCTCCACACTGCTTTCCATAGTGGTTGTACATGTTTACATCTCCACCAGCAGTGAATGAGGGTTCCTTTTTCTCCATATACTTGCCAGAATCTATTGTTGGTAGACTTTTTAATGATTGGCATTCTCACTGGAGTTAGATGGAATCTCATTGTTTTGATTTGCATTTCTCTGATGATTAATGACATTGAACATTTTCTTAAATGGGAGTTGGCCATTTGTATTTCTTCCTCTGTGAATTCCCTGTTGAGTTTAGTTCCCCATTTTGTGAGAGGGTTGTTTGATACTTTTTTATTTAATTTTTTGAGTTCTTTGTATGTTCTAGATATTACACCTCTATCCGTATTATAGCTGGCAAAGATTAACTACTAGTTTAATGTTGGTCTATTGACTTTGAGTATGGTATGCTTGCCTGTACAGAAGCTTTTTAGCTTCATGAGCTACCATTGGTTAAGTGATTGTTGCAATTCCTGGGCTAAAAAATTCACTATTGAATATTTTTAAATATATCTGTTGTGTTTACCTTAAAGAAGAATCTTTTTTCTAACAACATGAATTGTGACAAGTATTGGTATCCCAGAAACCTCACAAGGAATAAGCACACACATTTTGCCCTGGTTATTTGTAAAAGATCACAAATAAAAATAGACCACAGGTTCCATACTTTGGAATACCTCTTATCTTTCCAGAACCATCTTAGGTGACATCCAGAAAGGTGTCATCAAAGCTGTGCAGCATCAAAAGAATTTAATGGAAGCATCATCTCCGTAATGTAAGATTCAGTTCATGTCTGGAATAATTGTAGGTCTGATGAACTTTCATAATCCTGCCACAGTCATTTGTCTGTAAACTTTCTTCTCCTGCCAAGCATGAGTAGTTCACACATCATAGATTCTTGGTTTCTTCAATGTAAAAGGAAATGTTCATAATCTTTGTTGTCTACTGTTTGCTAGCTCTGCTTACTATTTATATTTTGTGATTCTTTACATAGATAATAGTATCAATTACTTATTCCATTTTTCAGTGATTTTAGTATTTACTTCTTTTGTTTAATGTTTCCTAATGTTACAGAAATATGCAAAGTTCTCCTCCTTCATTTTTAAACAAACTCAGTGAATTGAATTTATTATCAATGTTGTACAGAGATAAAAGGAAGCTGTGGTATAGCACACCATTATTACAGTTGGTCACATTTATCTCTTCTTGTATATCAAGTTTTAGGTATAATGTTAGAATACCTTTTCAAAAAAGTAGTATAATGCTAGTGTAGTGACATTCATTAAAAAAAACATTTAGTCACATACAAAAGGATCCATCCCACAAGCAACAGGAAGTGAGCATAAACACAATGTTGTGAGGAAATTTTTTATCTTGTATCCAAGGTTCTTGCCTTATTATATCAGAATTGCTATCAGCCTTTTGTTTCCACAACCCTCATCTTTAGTCTTTGTTGAGTTCTTTTATTCCTAATCTTGAAAATGTAAGGTAAGGATTTCTGCCAGTATATCACTTCCATCTAGAAAGCTGGCTAATTTTTATAATATTTTCTTAAATATTATTGCTTGAGCAGGGAAAATATAAAAATAATCCCTTTCTCCAATGGATTAATAACTAAGTAATGTTTCACATGATAAAGTAAATTCAGATAAGCAGATTATTAACTGCTGCTCATAAATTGCTAAAACTGAATATTAAAACTGAATTTTCTAGAAAATAGAAATCATAATCTTGGTCATGCCTTAATTTTCTTCATAATGAGAAAATTCTTGAAGAGTTAAAAGAGAATTATGGTCTGGATGCATTTTTAGGAGTAGGGAACAGAGCTCTGCTTTTAGTTATCATTATAAAGGAATTGAAGATTAGAACATTTAAATCGGAAATAAGACGTGCATGAGGTGAAGCGTGAAGCTCTGGATGAGACTGTCATCTAGTATTCAGACAAGAGGCAGGTTCCCAACAGCAGCCATTTATCATTTTCAGTCTTGAATGACATGTTACACAAATAGGTGTTCCTATCACTGTGCCAGGAAATCATGAGCGTGAATTGCAAGACCCCGAAAATAACTTACTGAAAAAGTTCTTCCCACTTTGAATAGCAATCATATTATTAACTAGGAATATTTAAAATATGTTTTATAAATATTAATCAATCTTTCTAGTAGCTTTCTAAAATTAGCTAGCAATATTTCTTTGCAGTTTTACTGGTTTTTCTTACTTTCTTGTCATCATGTGGAACTAACTGAAATTTCAAATCATCTGCCGTGGGCCGTGAACAGGAGCCCTAGGTAGTTTCACTAGCTCAGGGTATTAATATGAATAGTACACAGGAGGTTGTGGCAGTATTTTCCAAAGCCCAGGAAGAAAGGTGGTCAATAATTGAATTTTTTCTGACCAGCACAACAACCTGGCTCACTGTGCACTTGCACTCAAGGGTCACGAGATAAGCCCTTAGCAGTCAGGGATCTCAATCATAGCAGGTGGTAAAAGAAAATTATAATATCAAGTTTGGGCTTTTATGTTTATTTTCAAGTAATAAATAAAAGAAGTGTACAGAAAGGCTAAGAAAGTTGTGAAACCATGTCACTAGTTGGAGTTTTAAGGACACATGTCTATGTAGATCCAAATGTATCCCTTATCTTTGGGGAGCTCGGAACAAGAATTAAGTAGACAGATTGGCTTACATCTAAATATTTTAACTTAAAAATGAAGCCAATAATTTATTAAATGAAATATGTTGTTTACCTCTACCTTTGAAATTTTAGACTCCCTCAGATCGTGGAAAGCTTGTTCTGTGTAAATGTCCACCTCTGTTCTTGTCCCTGGATTTGAACCGCTTTGTTCCCTGCTTTGCCCATAACATGGGTATTCTCATGCCATGGATCACTATCCAAACATACACTACTAAGCTCCATCTACCCACAGCCAGCCATCCCTTTCCTCCAGTAGACCAAGGGTTGTCCTCAGCATAAGTACAGTTTCCCCTTGGTCCAAACTCTCATTCATCTGGCCTAGGCCACACTCAGGGAAAAGTGTCCTAATTCATGGATGCTTCACTTTGATTGAAGAATTTGGGCTTTCAATACTGAACACATGGTCTTGATGAAGAAATGTGGCCAAGGCCAAAACCACATTAATTCTTCCTCTATTTATAACCATCTTAATACAGACATGTACAGCACCTCAGGCACTTGCCTGTATTACAGATTTTAATCCCTACTTCAGGTTTATAAGATATTAATTAACCTTTTTATAGATGCCTGAATGAATCCAGGCTCATTTTAGCTAAGTTGCTTTCTTAAGATTATACAATCTATCCTATCCTAGGATTTTAAATCTAAGGACATTCCACCATAAGAAACTATTCATATTTTGCACATCTTTCTATGTATATACATATGCATGCATGCAAGCATGCATATAGATGGTGTATATATAAATATAACACATAAGATGTATTCAGTTCTAACTACTACCAGTGACATTTCTAATGATTCATCATTTTGGCCTAAATAAAAGCAAGCAAACAAAAAGGCAAATCTTTTCACATAATTAGATCTCTTAAAAAATCACCTAAAACATCAGCATTTAAGATATAAATAAATGATTCTTAGATAAATCTACATTTGAAAACAATGATGGAAGAGGACTATTTTAAAGGAATTTACTGTATTCATGTATGAGCATTAAGTGCTAATGTTTCTTATAGCATAGGTATAATACTGTTACTACAAATGTGTGACTTCGTTTTTTATATGCCAAGACTTTTATTTCCATATGGTAGTAACTTTAACAAAGCTTTTAAAAAATAAGGTGAAATACAAATTCACAAATCGAAAATGAGTGATGTTGTCAGCCTACCACACATATTCCCATGACATATCCATTCCTCATGCATTTTTAGTTCTCTTTAGAGACTTATTCAAAGCATATTCTTTGTGGAACAATAAGAAAAAAGGCTTTTTCTTCCAAATCCAGTAAGTATTAGAAACCTACATAACTGTATGTAGAAGTCTGTCTTTATAACCAAAGAAAATTTTACAGTGCCAATCCAACCTGAAAGGTATGTTTTCCACTTGTCAAGTGTTTATCTCTTCTTTCCTTTGTGGGTGCTGATGGTGAAGTATGAGTATGGACTAATAGCCCCTTCTTTCCAGCACTGCTCAGGCTGTAGAGATACTTCATAATGTGGCTTCTGTGGTTAGGACTTAGGTTGAAGCACAGATACTCCTCAAAAAAAAGCAATAGGGCTGGAAAGGTTTCTCAGTGGTTAGGGCACTTGCCTGCAAAGACTTAACTACCCAGGTTCAATTCCCCAGTGTCCACTTAAAGCCAGATGCACAAATTGTTGCATGTGTCTGGAGTTCATTTACAATGGCTGGAGGCCCTGGTGTGTATTCTCTCTCTCTCTCTCTCTCTCTCTCTCTCTCTCTCTCTCTCTCTCTCTCTCTCTCTCTCTCTCTCTCTCTCTCTCTCATACACACACACACCAATGCCTTTCTTTTGATATATTTTTTAATATTTTTACTTATTCATTTGTGAGGCAAAAAAACAACACAAAAGTATGGGAGTTCCAGGACCTTCTTATTGCTGCAAACAAACTTCAGGCAATGTACCACTTTGTATATCTGGTTTTACGCGATTCTTGATTACTGGAGAATCAAACCCAAGATAACAGGCGTTTTCAAGCAAGTGCCTTTAACTTCTGAGCCATCTTTCCTACCTTGTTTGATATTTATTTAACTCAAATGGTTATGCCCACATACATTGAATTTCTAGTGTCCCAAATATCTTCCTAGAAGATAGAAGCAAAAAAGAAAAATCACTGCATTATTGTTCCTCTGTGTTAGCACTCTTAGTGAGGACTGGAGGGAAAGCTTCAGTTCTGGTGATCTCCAACATGTCTTCAACTAGAATGCTTTGGTAACACTTGTGCCAACTGCCATGTACAAGGTAACAACAGCTGCATTTGCTCATTATGCCTTGGGGTGTTCAGAGTGCCTTATATGCATTAGCGTCCTCCGTGCTCTCCAACACACAATGAGAACAAAGCCATTTTATAGATAGAAAAATGAGAAATAGAATAAGTAACAGACAAAAATAGTTATCAAACCAAAAAATTGTCATAAAGAAGAACACAGTCCTTCAAAGGTAAAGATGAACATTTATTGTAATGAAAGAGAAAGAGATATTGATGAGCACCCGACAATCAGTCAGGCCTGGGGCCCTATGCACTCATCTCATGTTCTGTGTTGGATGAAGACACTCTTTCCAAATAAACATTTCAATTTATAAAGAGAGTTATATATCTACATATTACTCTGAGCCATAATTTGCATGTTTAAAAGTTAGAGAAATAAGTACTAAGGTAGAATTTTACTCAGAATTCTGTGGAAACAGTCATTATTTGCTGGCAGGAAAGTATTTGTTGAAAACAATAAAAGTAGCACTGCTTTCCTTTTAATTAACAAACAGCTCAGAAACAAACTCTTGCGAGCATTAATTATGCTCATTTATTGGAAGAATTGTTGAATGGTTTTCATGGATTGCATGTAATTCATTTTACTATAGCATTCAGCAATGACTGCATTCCTAGTACCAAGAATTGTCCATTTACTGTGGTTAAAATTGAGTTATGAGATGGAAACCCCATTAATCAAGTTTTAAAATTAATCCAATGAATTCAATATTAAAAGATTCATTGTATTAGAAACCACTTGAAGCAATACAGTGCTAAGCTTCATAATTCTCTTATAATTAAGTTCAGACTTGTTCTTCAGACCTGACTAACATAGAGATTGTGAGTAATGTATGTAATAAGCCTGAAGCAATTCATTAATATTTTAAATCGTATATTGTTACCTGCCAATATGTTTAGCAAAATTTTAAGTTTCAATGGTAATTGAAAGAAAATGAAACTAATCCAAAGCTGAAATATTTAGGGAAGCTCTCCCAAAGAAGAGGAAAGTTAAGATGAGAAAGCAGTAGGTCATTATTATCAAGCATTAGAGAGAAGAAATCACAAAAAATTCAATTGTAAAACATCAATGCAGCTTAAAATACTAATTTTATTCTATGACAAAGCACTATCTCTAATCCATGTAAGTCTCAATATTTGAATTCAAACAGCAATGGGAACAAAGAACTATTACATTTATTGAACTAATTTAAAAAATAAATCTCACTGTGTACATTTGAGGTATAGAACATTCTTCCCCAGATAGCTTCCCTCAAAGTAACGATCTGCAGGCCCACAGTACTGGCATGCCCAGAATGAAGTCATCCCTGAGACAAGCAGCCTCAGCTTGACAGATTTTGAATGTGTCAGCCACAAACGATCTCATTAGGAGGCAAACAAAGTTCTTATATGTTAATGCTAGTTCAAGAGGTTCCCCCTTGCACATGTGCATTATGTATACATGTATGTTTTATAAACATATAAATTCATATGTATACATATATATAATTGTGGGTTTGTATGTAGTTTATGTATATTACATATGTATATGTAATATGAGTGTATATGTATGCTGTCTTGCTTAATAACCATATATCATTCTCTAAGTGTGTGACTTCCATTAATTCTAAAATAGAATACAGATATTTAGATGTTCCTTGATTTAATTCTTATAAAACTTTTAAGATACTCTAAAACTCTATATTCAAGTACAATTTTGTCAGCCCTCTCTCTCTTTCTCTCCTTCTCTCTCTTTCTCTTTCTCTTTCTCTCTCCTTGCAAAAAAATAAGATATTTTTAAATTGTGTTTTAAATAATTTTAATAGAATTATTTCCTATAAAATATAGAATCTTGGTAATGTTTGAATTTCCTGTGTGATTTAAAATCTATCTAGAATTCTGAACTTTGCCTACATCATGGAAGTATGTAGATGATCTTTCTTACCATGCTTTTGTTTATTTAAACAATGTATTCATTTCGCTATTAAATATTTTTTATTCTAATTAAATGTTGCCATGAAAATATCTGCTATATTTATCTTAGCATTCAATTTATCTCCATGTATCCTTGTATCAATGTCTTTAAATTTTTAAGATATTGGCTGTGAATTAGAAATGAACATGATGTGTACTTTTTGAATATTCTAAAAAATAAAATAAAAGAAACAAATAAATCAAACTACATTGAAAAATGTACATACTTACTGAAACTGAGTGGTGAGCATCAAAATTTTTTATACAATTCTCTCTGCTTTTGTATATTTGAAGATCTCCAAAGTATGTTTAATCTGATCCACATATATTACAAAATTGTTTCCACTTAAAAATACAGAATTCTGGGGCTGGGGGAAATGCTCAACAGTTAAAGATTCTTGCTTACAAAGCCTGCCATCCCAAGGTTTAATTCCCCAATACCCACATAAGCTGGATACACAAAGATGCAATATGCTCCTGGAATTCCTTTGCTGCAGTAGGAGAACTGGTGGGCCATTCATCTTCTTACTCTCTCTTAAAAATATAGAATTCAAAAGCAATCAATAACCACATAATAAATGGTCCACTAAGTATTTTCTTTCCTAATGTTTTATAATACAACTTTTATCTTCTATCATTACATTTAACCAGTTATATGAGATAAAGATTTTGGGATCATTCTTCAGATTTAAATTGGATTGCCTCACTGGGAAAATTGTCTCTTTCCATCTCTTGTAGCTGTCTGTCCTCAAGTTTATAATATATACAATACACACATGAACTTCCTTGGAACTGTCTCAGCATCACAACCATCCTCTTCCCTTTCTTAACTTTTGTTACACACAGCCATGGTGCATGTGTGCAAACTAGGGACAGGCTTGGGTGTTGTTCCTCATCTCCCACCATGTTTAAGGCACAGTCTAGTTGTTCACAGTGGTGGATGCTAGGCTAGCTGACCTTCAGGCTTCCAGTGAATCTCATGACCTTACCTACCATCTCACTTTAGGTCTACTGGGATTACAGGTGCGCACACTACTGCATTCACCTTTGCATGGGCCTGGGAATCAAAATTTAGGTCATCAAACATTTGCAGTGAGCATTTTTACCCACTGAGCCATCTCTCTAGCCTTTCATCTGCTTTTAACTTGTGTCTTCCTTCTAACTTCTTACCGAGATTACAGTCTTCTCCTTAGCCCAAATTAGTGTACAAGAATATTGAGAAATGCAAAACCAGACATATCCATAATCACTTCTGGTTTGGCCTGGATGAGTTGGATGAGGAGGTACAGCAAAGCAAGTCATCACTGTTGGGAGGCATCTTTTTGATAACAGACACCATTCACAGGTCTGTCTAAAGCCCACTCACTGTCTCATGGTGAACTAACTCTGCTTAAATGCTTAACAATTCTGGCCAAAGGTGAGCATATTCCCAATCCTAGAGGACTACTCTCCAAAGCATATGATAATGAACTTCCTCCTAAAAGAGCAAAGAACGGTTTTATAAATTGGCTCAGTTGATAACATATTAATCTTGTGTCTAGAAAGACACAAACTAAAACATACTATCTCATGAGGTGACAAACTTGGAACTGGTATTTTGTCACACCAAAGGGAAACTGGCAAGATTAACATCTCATTCAACTTTGCTATAGAAATTAATATTAATTTTTCAACAATTTCCTCTTCTCTCAACAAGCCTCTTAAAGTAGCTAGGTGGAATATATTCATTAATAGCAATTATCATTTTTTACTAATACCAAATCATGAAGAAATTTATTTTAAATGAATTCTTTAGCACACATACAATTTCAATTCTATTAAAGATGATAAATTTTCAGATCAGTTAACTAGATGTGCTTATTTATTTTTACATAAATAATTAAATTTTGGATGAATGTTTGCCATTGTTGGATATAAAACAACTTCAGTATCTTTCAGAGATATAAATGGTTTTATTTCATAATTAATGCAAAGAAGACCACTTGCATAAAAATAAGTAGTATAACATATCAGAAGTATGTGTAAGGGTATTTCAGAAATTGTTAAAACTTCTGTGAAAGCTGAAAAATATTCCTTGAAATGGCAACCACAGCAATGGCACAATAAACCATCTGTAATTAGCTTCTTAATGTGAATTGTCAATGATGGGGCCCATTATTTTGACCTGTGAAGTCTTAGCAGGTCTTTAGTTCCCAAAAGGCAATGTTCATTGGTAAGCCCATTCACATTTATATATTTTCCTAAGATGTGAACTGGTATATGGAGGAGACACTTCTTTTCTCTCACCAATTACATGAATTTTCTTTTACCAATACCAAATACCTAAATAATACTTCTAAACCTTCATAAAATTAAAATTCTTTGAATAATTAAAATAATCATTGTTTTCGATGTTTTTAATTATTCACATAAAATTTTTAAAAATTAGTTTTCCAATTCACTAACAGCTCTTTTTTAAAATATAATTTTATTTATTTATTTGCTTTGCAAGTAGAAAGACAGAGAGTTTGACAATTAGGTGTGCCAGGGTCTAGTGGCACTGCAAAAGAACTCCAGACATAGGGGCCACTTCGTGCAACTTGCTTTACATGGGTACTAGGGAATTGAACCCAGGCCTTCAGGCTTTGCAAGCAAGTGCGTTTAACCACTTAGCAATCTCTCCAGCCCTCATTAACAGCTCTTTATGTGATTTCTTTGATTTAGAAGCACACACACATGTCAGATTGAATGAAGTGTTTTAAAAACAAACAATGCTGCATATTCTATGAAAATCAGTCAGAATGGCTGAAAGCATCCAGAATTACATAATTACATAAAGTATAAATAGACCAAGTGTCACTCCACGATGCTGGGATGAAAATCCAAACCAGACACAGATTTTCCAGATAGGGATTTATTTCAAGATAACAGATCCAAGGGAAGTTCCATCTATAGTGAAAAAATTTGTCTCTCATTCATAAGGCCAATCAGAGAGAGAAAACAATACTAGTCAGAACAGCAAAAATCTGCAAGCACAAAATCTCGCAGCAAGCAGGACCCCCAAAGCTCAGACCTCTCTGAATACCTTTGGGCTGGAATTCAGATATGCCCCCAAGCACATCTTTGGGCTGGACCCCAGGATCCATCCCTGAGTGACACCTCCTGCTGCTAGGCAACTAGAAACTATTATAAGCATTAGTAAAACACCTGAGTCTATGGGTGACATACATTCACATCCAAACCACTGCATCCAGTGACCTAATGAAGAATTGGAAAAAAAATATAAGGAATTAAAACCAAAAATGAAAACTATTTGGGCTGTTGTCTGATAATATGGAGAAAGGAGAAGAGGGAAGGAAAGGAGGCAGGAGAAAAAAGAGAGGAGAGAGAGACAGAACAAGATATAAAATATAAATCATCGGTTCTGGAGCTTTTGTTACACTTGCATGCCAACAAATTAAGGAATATGGACCAGTGAGTAGCAAGACAATAAGAAGACTGTGACAGTGAGAAGAATTCCTAAGAGAGTAGGAAAAGTTCTCAAGAGACAGGCTGACAGGTCTGTCTGGTCCTCTGGCCTTTATGGAACTTATGGCAGGACCCTGAGAGAGAATGTGGTCGTGTTTACTGAGGATGATTATTGTTCACCTCATACCAGGCTGAAGCAGGGCAGAATCCGGGGCAGGGTGGGGGTATCATGTAGGAAGAGGTTGATCAGCATACTCCCTGAAGAGGTCTCTTACAAGTCCTAAAGAAATAAGACACTTTCCAAAAGGATGGGCTTTTGTAGAGACACTGTGGTAGAGGAGAAGCATACCATACATTATTTAAAAGAGCATGATGATAAAGAAACCTGGGGAGTGGCTCTAAATTTTAAAACAACTGAAAGTCAAAAGCTGGGACCAGCCTTGTAGAAGCTCCAGGGACTCAGCTTTGTGAGGTACTCCAATAAGTGGGCTTTTGTAATTTTCTGAAGTCTGGTGGTTGTCACTTCTAAGAGTACTCCTGTGACTTCTCAGAACTTTTCTTCTTTTGTCCTGAGATGGTGCCACTACTATTATCACTTTGGCATTTTGTGTCTCACAACACTCCTCAAGTGGTACGTAGGCAAGAAATGGGGTAGCTTAAGATGTTCAACATAGGAATGAAAGCCTGCAGTTAGGGCAGCTTTACTGAGGGTTGATAATTTACCTACCAGGTTTGGGTGATGGAAAAGAGTGAAGAATTTGTGTGGAGATATATGTCCTACATGCCAAGAATTATTGTGGTGAGGGTTTCAATTTCTTTATTGGGAGAAAGGATGATCCTCCCTTGTAGAGAAAACTAGGGTCTCTCTTTATTAGTTCCTTCCTTTATTAGGTCATTCTGCTCTCTTTGACTTTCCTCAGGGAAAATCACGGAAACAACTTAGTGACTGGAAAGTGTAGTCTTTTTTACTTCCCTCTCAGTATTTTTGTTTTCCAGTGCTTTTATGGCTTGGGTCTTTTGGTGGCCATTGAATAGGATAGCTGCATCCTGGGCCAGGGATCGGGCAACCTCTATTAGCTAACTAATAATAATGATGCTTCATGGGTGAGGCTTAGAATGTTAAGAGTCTCCTTCCAGATTCCTGCATGTTAAGGAATAGTTGAAGTTGTATAGCTACAAATTTTTGTTTGTTTTAACTTTTTCCCAGGATGAGAATTCAAATAAGGCAACAACTTTTCCTTTTTGGAAGATGTGCTGGGGGAGGGTGAACTCTCTCTGGTTTAGGTTATGGTTGTTACGGTGTATCTTTTATATTCCATGTAGATTCTAAATTTTTTAATGAAGCTGACTTCCATGTATGATTCAACTCTAACACACAATTGGAAGTCTATGCAGACTGCCCAAGTGTATTCCAAAACTATCAGACACAAATATATCATAGTTGTATTGTGAAGAGCAGGGTTATGAGATTTAAATTTGTTGATAGGCAGATGTAGGAGAATTGCAGTGAGTTTGAAGCCACCCTGAGACTACATAGTGAATTCCAAGTCAGCCTTGGCTAGAGTGAGACCCTACCTTGAAAAAAAAAATGGGATTTCTAAATAAGAGGGCCTGACCTTGGGTGAAGAGGGGCTAATGAGGGACTGGTTGGCAATTATTGAGTACATTATAATGGTAGGATGAACAGATGTCTGTTGTCCTGATGCAAGTTTTCTAGCCTCTTGTGTCAGTAGGGTAGTGACTGCCAGTACTCTAAGCTATGGAGGCAAGTCTTTAGTAAAGTTATCAGTTGTTTAGAAAGGAAAATCACAGCCTTAAAAAATGAACCCTATTTGTGTCCCAGAAGCCCTCAGACTATTTGTCCCTTCTCTGTAGTATATAGAAGAAGTCTTTTTTAGACTGGGAAGGGTTAAGGCTGGTACCTCCGTGAGCTCCTTTTAAAGAGTTGGAGAAGGCAAGTGTAGAAATGGAGAGGCAATTTAAAGCTATGTAGTTTGACTGTGTATGGCCTCATATGGAGGTTTAGTTTAGCCATGTGTCCATAGTTTAGAATCCAAATCCTAATCTATACACAGAAACCAAGAAAGGTTCAGTTTTCATTTTTGGTTTGAGGGTATTGTAAGCTGCTTTCTTTGGGTTATGGTAGCCTTTTGTCCTGGTGTGAGGAAGAATCCTAAGTACAGGTTGTTGATTGAATTGGGCCTCAATCAGAGAGATGCTGTATCCCTTTTGGCCTAGGAAATGAGGAAAATGGTATCCTCCTTAATTTGAGGGAAGGACTGTAATGGAGTAGATCATCTATATATTGGAGAAGGATGATATGAGGAAAGGAAAAAGGAATTGGGCCTCAATCAGAGAGATACTGTATCCCTTTTGGCCTAGGAAATGAGGAAAATGGTATCCTCCTTAATTGGAGGGAAGGACTGTAATGGAGTAGATCATCTATATATTGGAGAAAGATGATATGAGGAAAGGAAAGAGGAAAAAATATTAAGTAATAATTTGTCTAACCAAATGTTGGTATTCAGCATCCTTGAGAAAGAACTGTGGTGTCGTAGTCAGCCACACGCCGCTGGGATGAATCTCCAAACCACGCACGATTATGGGAGGAAAACATTTATTGATTGAGCAGATCTAGGGGAAGAAGTTAAGGGAAAAAAGGCTGGCCCCTTTTCACAGATCCAAGCAGAGACAGAGACAGAAGCCCAGCACCAGCACCAAGCAAGCACACTGTAACACACTGATTCACAAAATGCAGAACTCCAGGTCAGGGATCAGGCTCTTCTTTTGCATATCTATCCTTAGTATTTTACATCCAAATTAGAAAGGGTCAGTCCCCAGGAGGCTAGGCCAAAGTGGTACTTC
>PVHP010034194.1:0-19227 GCA_004024765.1 Zapus hudsonius
CAATATTTTGCAAAGAAGAAGCATGGTAGATTTTCTTTTTAAGCCAACAAGATCAATAGGAAAACATTTCAGCATAGTAATGATTGTGTTCTTGAAGTGCTCTCAGAAATTGCATGGAAAATTCTAGACATTTACATGATCTGGAGAGTTCTCTGAATAAATACTGAACAAGCACACTGGCTGGCACGTCAGAGTTATCATGAACTGTATAGCACTGACAATTGTTGAAATCTGTTCCCTATTTATTTTAGGATGAGGAAAATGGGTCGAATGACCAGCCAATTTTGTATTGAATTTAGTAAATAAAGTCAAAGTTTGCATGCTGTGCATTTAGAACCCAGGCTGCAGTGAAGTTGTGTAATGCAACATGGGGTAGTGCTGCCAGAAACATCTCAGCTTCATCACATGCCTGATTTTGAATTAATTTCCTGTCATTTCATGTTTAGAAACCTCTTACATTTGCCAAATTTCTCATGACCCAGCATTCTGTTGTCCAAGCTCATATGCCATTACCACCTACAACTTAAGAAGCTGGCAGATAAACCATTAAAATATCTTTCGAATCATATCTCATACATAGGATGAATAAGCAAAATCCCTTAGTTACAATTTTTAGGATGATATTTATAGAGATAACACATGAGAGAAATATCAGAAAGTGACCAATGAAAGCGCACTAAGGATTCATAAAGAGCAGCCAGCATTCTAGCTTAAGTGGAATTGTGGGAAGCACAGATGTCCACCCTTGGTCTAGGGATGGGAAGTCAGATAGGTTTCCAAGAAAAGAAGGAACTCTATCAGATCCTATATCCATGGGCTTTTTCTTGCCCTTAGATGAGTCATACACTTTCTGGTTTTCATTAACATTTACTCTCTCATAAATTTCAAGTGCTTATTCAAAACTCTCCTTTGTCTACTCCCAAGGAGTTCAAATCAGCCATCAACTTGATAAAATAGCATGACAAGTCATATCAACTGTGCCATTTCTTATTATAGCCAGCCAGTTTGGTGCCACTGGAGTCAGGCCAGAAGCAAACTCAACCTGAGCAAAATTGAATTTATCAGCAGCCTTCTAAAACCCTCCTCATATTCCTCAACACCTAGTGGCTTCTTCTTGACATGATCTTTTAATTCAACTCAGTTTATCTAAATGAACCTAAATTCTCTCAATCCTATTTCCCCAACCCACTCAATTCAGCTCACATTCTTCCTCATCCAGACAATATTATTAACTCAAGTTACCATAACCAACAACTAACCTTGCCTCAAATGTTCTTGGCTTACTCTATACTTTCCTCAGTGCTGATCATGGTACAATTCTGATTGTTTCTTTTCAGCTGAAATTTTATTGGTGGCTGTTTATCTCACTTGTTAGTTAAAATTTAAATTCCTACACATGGCTACACAACCTTTCCTAATTGATCAGATTGTGTGTTCCCCTTTAAGTTCAAGAAAATGAATCTTCTTTTCCTCCAAAGAGATAACCTCTTTTTTTTTTTTTCAGGGTCTTCTCACATGCTATTAACTCTGGAATTTATTTGTCTCTACTCTACTTCATCTAGCTTTGCCTTACAAATCCTTTGGCTCTTAAGTGTAAATGTCCCTGCTCACAAAAGTCTTTCCTTGTTCCCCAGTGTGGTGTTTGGAATGCAAAATGTCCCTCAGAGCCTGAAGGGTGTGTGAGCAAGCCTCCCACTTAGAATCTAGCTGGTGGAGCCTTGCTGGAGGAGGTATGATGCGAAGCTTGACCTTGAGGTTTTTTATTAGCTTAGGCCACCGGGTGTCCAGAGCTAATTTAACTAGCTCAGTCTTGCTGCCTCTCTCTGCTGATGCATGAAGATGGAAGCCTGCTTCCTAATTATGCCATACTTCTCTGCCGTGATGAAACTTCCCTTTGAAACTGTAAACCAAAATAAACCCTTTCCTCCCATACGCTCTTTCAGATGGGGTGTTTTGTCCCAGCAAGGAGATGATTACTGCTACATCCAGATCTTAATGTCTCCCTATCAAACTCCCCCATTTCCCTGTACTTTCTCTGAGGCACATCAACAGTTAGTAGTCTTGCAATGCTCTATGTAATCTTTTTGTGTAGATCAGAAACATCTTTAAATACTTGTCCGCCTCACATATTTGTTCTTGTTGACTAACATTGTGCTTAATGTCAGAAGATCCCACTGAATACTTGTTCAATGGGTGAAAAAGGCCTCTACTAAATTCTATAAATAGCAGCTGCATTCACAAACTAGGGCAATACTCTAGTCAAACCATCTTCCCTGGATGTGTTCCTCCATCAGTCACACTGGCCTCAAAAAGTCAGGGCAATAATATAAACATTGAGAGCAGCACTGACCATCTTGACCAGAGTCATAAATCAGACACACACACAGAAAATGTGCCTTTCAACTGGCTCTTACTCAAATATCCATTTTTCTCATTCTGAGATTTTGTAGAATTCAATGTGGTTAGCACCACTGGGCAATGCATTTGTTTTTAAGGAGACTCTACCAAGAACATATCCATCGTCTAATTATTTACCATTAACAAAAAGTAGATGGGACAGTTACTTTTAGAACCACAGGCTGTTCCACACACATACAGAATAACTGAATATATATAAACATACAATTTTCAAGATACTGCAGCATCTGCAAGAGGAGATCGGTTACTTGTCACTGTAACAGATCTTTTATTTGCCACTAACACCCACCACCGTCCTAAAGTAAAAAATCAATTTTGAAATGAAATAGAATCATGTGAAAGTTGGCAGAACAAGAAATTTGAAAAAAAAAACGATTACCATCTGGAAAATGAGTATTAATAACCGAAGAACTCCAGGTTCTAACATAAATGTAAGATATTTATGAGATCTTGACAATATTCCTTTTTCTCAAAATTAAATTTTCTCAGAATGTTATAATGTTGAGAAATGCATTTGGAAGCCTCAAATACTTTTCTTGAATATGCTAAAAGTAATTTAGTAGTATTAAAAATTGACAAAGCACATGCCTTTCTTTGGAAAAGAATGTGTGAAATTGTGTCATTTTAATTGAACCCTGCTGTGGTAGGCAAGTAAAAGGCTGATTTGCATGGAGTATTACCAAGAAACACATTCTGTCTCTGGAAATGGGGCTTTCTAAAGCTGGATGGGAGAAAAGGGGCACTTGGGGCCATTAGCTTTGTTTAGTACATTAATAAGAAAATGATTATAGTAATGTTCCCTTCCTCTTTGTATTTAGAAATCATGAAGGAAAGGACACATTTTGCTCACTCACCTCAGTGTTATGCCACTCAGCAAGGCCAGAGAAGAAAACCATTCCATTTTTACTTATTATGCCTGCCTGTAAGACCCAAAAAGGGAGGGGAACGCCTGCCTAGTATTTCTTAGACTGAGTTAGACGATACACTTACTGGAAGGGTCAATGCAGTTCTGATAATCTAATCTAACTCTTATCATCTTTGTACCTAATGAGAATCATAAAAACAAGTGTGTTGACCTGCCTGTCATGTCCCTGGTGCTTGGACCATAAGATATGGTTCAACTATCTGATATAATTGATTATATAATTTTTGGCTATTCTTTTGGACAGAATATATAAATCAAAGAAGGAAAGTTCATCTGGAGTGAGAAGCTTATGCAAAAAGAACAACAGAAGAATGTAGAAACATGACAGAGTGTTCTGAGGAGGCTGTATGTGCTGGTTCTGTTACTCTCCACACAGTAACACCAAGGAAGAAGTCAGATAAAAATTTTCTCTTTTGTGCGGACATCTTTTAGAATAAGTGAAACTCAGCAGTGTTGATACAGCAAATCAAACAGTCTATATCTATGTCATTAATGAAAAAGCCATATTTAATTTTTTTGGGCATTACTTTTTGTCTGTCACAAAAGTACAAGCTAGTAAATACCTTCTGAATGAATGGGACATTATTTCATGTGCAGGAGAGGAAGTGATATAAATGGATAGAGTGATAGATGCTATATTGAGAGACATATCAAACATACATATATGATGAGAGAGGTGCTGATAGAATGTAACACAGACTCATACTGATTTCCAGCTCCAAGACTTTCAGGGATGTAATCTTAGGAAGTTTATCTCTCAGTGCCTCAATTTTCTCAAGTTTGAAGTAGTCCTATAGCTGTCCTGATCTTTGTGAAGTCTGCATGTGACATGTGGAAGAGTGGTTGTATGAAGTAAACATCCAGAGTGTGACTGCTCTTTGAACAGCTTACACCACTAGAAATAACAGGTATCCACAAGTTTTGTGTTTCCCTGCTGCTTTTTCATGTGCATTTGTCCTATCGTCCAGAAAACTACACTGTTCTGGACAAGAGCAGAAATTGAAAGAGGATTTGAGTCCTTCTTTGTAAGGATGAGGCAATCAAGCCCCATATCCAGCAAGGGGGCTCTCCAAGGACACTTTGCTCATGGCAGAATGTGGGCTGGAATCCAGATTACTTCTATGTATTCATGCATTGTAATAAAAGAAAAGATGAAAAAGCAAAGTGCAAGCCATTCCTGAGGCGAGTGTGGTCTGTAGGAGAGGACCATAATGCTCGCTGTTCAGCAGCAGGTACTCAAGAAGTAGAAGAACTTTTCACTGCTCTTGAGTCATATAACTTACGTGAAACTGATGAATAGTGTTTAGAATAACACAGAGGTATAAAGCGTTCATTGTTATACCTAGGCACCTAGGTGTGTTGGATTTAGTGAAAACAAATTCTGAAGCACAATTCTTTGTTACAATTATAAGAGAAACTTGAATCATAAATTAATGTTGAGTGTGGCCCAGACAAGCTCATTATAATGTGGGCTGTTACTTTTTTAGAAAAAAATATATTTATTTGAGAGAGTGAGCATGGAAACATCTGGGCCTCGTGCCAATGAACTCTGGACACAGGTGCCACTTTCTTCATCTGGCTTTGTAGGTACTGGGGAATCAAGCCTGGGTCATCAGGCTTTGCAAACAAATGCCTTTAAAGAGTGAGCCATCTCTCCAGCCCTAGGTTGATGGCTGTGAAGCATCCCTTTACCTGAACCAGCCTGAGCCAGCATGGGAGTTCATGATTCTCAGTGGCCCACTCCTCTCCAATAACCACAGCAAGGAACAGTCAACTGCCACTGATTCTGCCAGTGTCTATAAGTTGGTAAGCAGTTGAGAATACTGGATTTGTCCTTAATGCTATTTTTAAAAATATTTTTATTTATTTGCACATAGATAGAGAGAGAGAAGAGAGAGAGAGAGAGAGAGAGAGAGAGAGAGAGAGAGAGAGAGAGAATGAGCATGCCAGTGCCTCTAGCCACTGCAAACAAACTCCAGATGCATGAGCCCCTTTGTATCTTTGTGTATCTGGTTTTACGTGGGTACTGGGGAATTGAACCCAGGCAGTCAGGCTTGTAGGCAAGTGCCTTAACTGTTGAGCCATCTTTCTGGCCCATCTATTTTTCTTTTTAAGTAAAGTTTACAAAAATCACAAAAGTATTTAAGTAGTTATCTTTGAACATAACCTCCCTCAATGCATATGTGTATGTGTGTGTTAGGGTGTATGTGTGTGTTAGGTGCCATGTGCATTAACATATGTGTATCTGTTGAGGCCAGAGGATGACTCTCCTGGTCTTGTTCTCATGATAACCTCCTATTTTCAAAAAACAACATTTTAAATTCTTTATTTTTGAAAAAGAAGACACACACACACACACACACACAGAGAGAGAGAGAGAGAGAGAGAGAGAGAGAGAGAGAGAGAGAGAGAGAGAGAACTCTGGATGTACCACAGCAAAAGAACTCCAGACACATGTACTACTTTTGTGTGTATGACTTTATGTGCCTATTGGGGAATTGAACCCAGGCTTTGAAAGCAAGCACCTTGCACCTTTTACTGCTGAGGCATCTTCCCAGTCCCCATCCTTCATCTTTTTTTTTTTTTTTTGAGAGAGAGAGGGTCTCTTACTGGCCTGGAGCTCACCAATTAGTCTAGATAGTCTAGGCAATGAGCCTCAGTGATCCTCTTGTTTTTGCCTCCCCATCGCTAGGATAACAAGGGCTTTGCCATACCTAGAAATTTTACATGGGTACTTAAAATTGAACTCAGAGCCCCATGCTTGCAAGGTAAGCACTCTACTCGCTAAGTCCTCTTCCTAGCCCAACAAATGTACTTTTAAATTCAGAAGTTCGTCAGTCATCAAAGATGTGATAAATCCCAGCTAGATTTCAAGAAGTCACCTAATCAGTTACCCTGAGATAAAGAAAAACAATTATGATCTCTTTCTGATTTTAAACTTTGAAGTCAGTCAGTCATTATATGCTTAGATTGCACTGACAAAACTTCCCAGCAGAAGATGATATCCACAGAAAGATCCTCAACATGCCTTGTTGTCTCCATTTTTTTTTCAACAAATCTCTTGGTTCCACCAAAAGTTAAGTCAAGGATTTGCTGTCAGCATCAGAATAACATTTTTTTCTCAAGAAAATGTATTAAAAGAGAAGGCACTTAGAACTGAGCCACACTAAACTGTAATAAATTTCTCCAGAAAAAAAGATAAAAGTTTCATTTGATCTCAAACATGTTAGCAACCTGAGAAAGACTGGAGCTCAAGGGATCAGTTTACAACTGCATCTACTTTGAGAGAGAGAGAGAGAGAGAGAGAGAGAGAGAGAGAGAGAGAGAGAGAGAGAGAGAGAGAGAGAGAGGGAGAGACTTTCATTTTTCCTCTAAGACCATAAAATGTGACAGAATGATAGACACTGTTTTCACTTTAGAAGAGCTTCTGTTAGCACAAAATCCTGATTTATCCAGTAGCAGGTAAAATTTATTTCAAATGTATATTGAAATCTCCTTTTCAAATACAACACTGATGGAGAGTTATGGCTGAAGAAATAGAAATAAATCCCTTCAACTCACTATGAGTATCCTTTCAGCACACTCTCTTTTGTGGATAGCATTTTTCCAAAGCTAATCATGTGATACTTTCTAAGAGAGGGAGAGGAAAAGGGGGAAGAGTAAGAGAGGGAGGGGGAGGAAGAGAGAGATGAGAGATAGATAGATAGAGAGAGAGAGAGAGAGAGAGAGAGAGAAGAAAGGGTTTCAGCTGGTCCACTATTTTAGTTCTATTTTAACCTAGAATCAGGCATGCAGTTGTTTTCATTGTTTAGAAGTATTTCCTGAATGTTCTTGCAAACTGTGAATATCATTATATTCTAATCTGTTTTTAAAGAATACAGACAGTAAGTGGCTTTCAGGCTTAAACAGTGCCCAGATATTGAAAAAATATATAAAAAAAGACAGACAGAAAGAAAAGAAAATGATCTGAGTTAACTCCTAAAAAATATAGTTAGTTTCTTTCTGACTCTTCCTCAAAAGTGGTTACATTAAACAAATATATCTATTTGCTTCTAATTAAAAGCTTATTTATTCAACACTTACACTGAGTTTTCTTTCATCATACACTTAAATATTATATCATGCAGTCATAAATAATATTCATAAAACAAACTGCCTCATATGGGAAGCTTTGCTGAGGACCATTACTGTACAGACAAGCAGGTAGTTGTAGTGTAAATCTTTGATGTTATTCCAAAATTCAAACAAGACAACGATCCTACGGTCTATTTAACAAGGCTACTGCAGAATAATTTCAAGTTATCAGTGGACCTCTCCACCAACGACAAGAGGTCATCTCCTTAATATTTTAACCCAATGAAGTAAAACTTCATCCCTGAAAGATAAAATATCTCACCGTTTCATTTCTCTTCATCCAAAAGCTCTACTTCAAGAATAAAATCAGGCATTCGTTCAACACTGAAATTCCTCTTGGATCCCTTAATGAAAGCCCTTGTACTCAGGAGTGAACTACTAGCATGAGGCGTAAATAAGCAGAGAGACAGAGAGACACTCACCAGGAATTCAAGTTCAAAGAGTTGGAAATACTGGAGAAAGTTTCAATAGACAGCTCAGAACCGGCAGCATCCGCAGCCATCGCTCAGGCTCTTTACAAGTGGCGGCAACCCGAGCCTGGCCCAGTCCCTCTGCGTTATGCAACATCTTATTAATATTAGCCACCAAACTGCTACCCAGCTGGTGAGGCACTAGAGGGCAAGAGAGTCACACGCAGGGCCGGGGGACAGGCGTCGGTGCCACTGGGAGGGGAAGAACACATGTTAACTGATCTAATAGATAACATGATGCCCGAACACAACAGCGAACTTGAAGTGTTCCTCCAAGAATATTTCACATGTCCATTTTTCTTTCTTTCTGACTAGCCCGAGTTAACAGGTTAATGACTACGCATAAGCAAATAACCACACCGCGTAAAAACTTTCGGGATTCTATTGACAAACCCACAATGACTCCGGATGCCTTTTCTCTCCCCATTGTTTAAATAAGCATCTTCAAGACACGAGAGAAACCGCGGCATCCACGAGAGGAGTGTGGATTTCATGACAAGCAGAAACTTGCGGGGACCGCGGAGCCCCAGCCGCGGCGGGAGTCCGCGTTCCCAGCGGCCGCGATCGGGTCCGGGTTCCGCGCGCGCGAGGACCGGCCGGCCCGGCCCTCCGCGGACATTACCTCGGGCAGCGGCGATCCGCGGGCATCCTGCTTCCCGGCTCCGGGGCCTCGGCGGGCGGCTCCCGGGGACGCCGGCGTGAGGCGCGGAGCTGGGGCCGGGCGGGGACGACCTTCCCCGCGGAGAGCGGGGAGCCTGGGGCCGGGCGGCGGCGCGGCGGCGCGCGGGGACTCGTGCGCTCTGCGCTCGCTCGGACGCGCTCCGCGGCCCCGGACCCGCCCGCAGCCCGCGCGCGCCCGCCCGCCCGCCCGCCGGGGAGCCGGGGAACCCGGGAGTCGGAGGAGGCGCTAGCTGAGCTGAGACCCTGGCGGTCGGCCAGCCTGCGCTCCCCGACCGAGCTGGAGGGCCGGGTGTCCTCCGGGAAGGGCGGCGGACAGCGCGGGGCTCCGGCCTGGGCACTGGACACTGGGCACTGGACGGGACAGCGCAGTGGGCTGTGCCAGGCTGGGAGCGGCTTTCTGACAGCCGGTGTGCTCTGGAGACAAGTGCAAGGCCAAGGAGCTATGGAAAGGGCATCTTGGACTCAAGAAGTGAGCTTTGGCTCTCCCAAACTGTGGGGTACCCACGAACCTAAATGGAATGATTTCTTCAACCTTGTTTCCATGAACACACTTGGAGCAGTGTCCCTGGCGGTCTACTAATAGTAACTTAGGACATTTGTCGTTTTCTTTCCCAGCACTCCCTCCTTGTGCTTGCGTGAATTTTGGAGGATCCAGCCACCACCTCATAGGGTACCCCATTAAGCTTTTCTTAGATGACATCAGTCGCTGCTCGGACATGCTGGGGCTGGGTGGACCCCGTTACACACTTCTGGCCAGCAGTAGCACAATGTCTTCCTGGTAGTTGGGATTGGTACACTTCTCAGTCAACTCCCCATGGCTGGGATGAAACCCCCAACCAGACACAGCTTGTGAGAGGAAGGGGGTCAGGCGTGCAGTGTCCATCAAGGGCGGAAGAAGATGGCTCATGCCATCAAACATCAGCTAGCAGAGACAAACCAACATCAGAGCTCAAACTGCTCTGAACAAACCTAGTACAGCTGGACTGAAGATCCACTCCCAAGCACACCTTAGGTCTGGGCTCCAGGATCTGCTGCCTGTAACATGCCCCTGATTTGAGGCTAGGGCCTCAAATAGGAAGTTAAATAAAAAATGACTGAGTCTATGGGGCCATGCATTCAACTGCCACAGTGTGTGATCAAGTCAAAGGAGACATCATCCCAGGATTTTGTTGGTCTTCCTTAAACCAGGGGACTCTCTTCTACTGGGCTTTGAAGAGCAAAGTTGTGAGCTTGAGTTTCTCTGTCACCATGTGAGAACTGAACGTGAGGCTCATGTTCAGGGAGGCACACCTGGGATTGGACATGCATGCATTCTAAATCCAGTTATGACTGAAGCAACGACTACCTCTGGGTGTTGCATACATGAATCCATGAGTTCACTTTTTGGCTTATGGCAGCTCTGGTTACAGTTTCTATACATTAGAAGAGAAAGAGACACAAGATATACAGAAATCAAACATTTTCTTTGTTTATTGATTCACGAGAACATTTGTATAGCAAACCTTCTGGTCTATCAAGATGTCTTGAGTTAGATGGACTTTTTTTATTTTCCTCTCAAATGTAAAGTAAGCACTCTTACCAGGAGCTAAGCCTCTAGCCCGACTTATTTTTTAAAGCCAAAATGTTGTGTATTTTTCTTGCTTCATGTGTAGAAAAGGATAGAGAAGCAAATGAAACAACTACTCATTCTGGAACCTTCCAAAATGGCAGAATTCTTTGGCTAGATGCCATGTATCTGATTGGCTCTAATTTTTGTCATTGTCAGATTCTCCCTTGGAAATATTGTGCCTTTCAGGAATGTTAAGAACCTGCTTATTTTTGTATACACCTTACTCCAGAGAGCCTGCTCTGTCTTCCAAGCATCCATTCATTCATTATTTTATTCATTGAAAAATACTGAATACCTACTCAGTGGTTTGTAATGTATGTTTCTATAATTTAATCATATATAGGCATTCAGTGAATGGACAGGATTCACAAATCCATAAATTTCTGGATGGTTCACTGTAGGCAGGTTTAGAAATAGCATTTGCTTTTTGTCTATTTTTCAGTCTTCTCTTCACAAAAGCTAAAAGCCAGCAAATGTCTTTTACAAAATAATGTAGTTAGCATACTTATAGCTGTATTTTGGACTTTTCTTTGGTTAACTTGGACCAGAGGCACAATCAAATTTCTGGTTGCTTTGGGAGAGAGCCTCTGTTTTCACCAGTCTCTGCTACTTCCTAACAACCATTTATGAGAACAGATAGCTTGAGGCTATGCTGTCTTTTCCTTTGACAATTTCAAATCTTAGAGCTCTACTTTAGAAATTTACACCTGTTCAGATATTTAATAGCAGTTTGATTGTTTCCTGCATAGCCTTCCATCAGGGAGCTACATGCCCAGCAGGAAAGTAAGGGAGGAGCAGAGCATGCAAGACTCCATTTAGCCTCTTTTCCTATCTTCCTTCACTTAATGCAGGAACATTAAGATCAGAGGCTGATTTCTTTCCTCTGCAGAGATATTTCAATGTAGAATAACACTTTTTATATACAATGAAAGTGTACCTGGGTCAGTGCCCCACACTGAGGAACCCCCTCAAATTTTATCATCTCTACCTAAGCTTATACATTACGTTAAGTGTGGTTAAAGGTTTGGGTTAGCTTTGATTCACTATTTTTAAAAATGTTTTTATTTATTTATTTATTTATTTGCAAGCAGGGAGAAACAGAGAGGAGACAGACACACAGAGAGAATAGGTGCACCAGGGCTTCTAGTCACTGCAAAGAAACTCCAGATGCAAGCACTACTTTGTTCATCTGGCTTTACTTGGGTACTGGGGAATTGAACTCTGGTCGTTAGGCTTTGCAGGCAAGCATCCTAACTACTGAGAAATAACTCCTGCCCCTCCCTCGACCACTCGTTTCATAATCACCTTTGCCATTTCTAATACATATATATATATATATATATATATATATATATATATATATATATATATATATATATATATATCTCGAGAGAGAGAGAGAGAGAGAGAGAGAGAGAGAGAGAGGCTACTGTCAGCCTTTGAATCACCCTAGACGGTATGAATTATTTTTTTAAAATCAAAGCTCCAGCTTTAAAAACTAAAGAAAGCTTCGGCCTATAAATTGAAAACCTATAGAAATGATTCAAAAGAAAAATGAAAAGAACAAAACTATGTATGTACCTTTGCATATTGAAACAATCAATCCTTGTATTTACTCACTGTAAAAAAGTATTGAATAGTAACTCATGGTGATGTAGAGATTTAATAACTTATGCTTTACATAAATTAAAAGTTATTTATATCTTTGGATTTTATTCTTCATCTAAATGGCTTCAATGTGGAGAATACTGATTATAGAAGGACTTTGGGAAATTCATTTCAAACTATAGTGTTGTCTTCAATTTTTCAATGTCTAAATTAAAACCATATATTATTCTATTATGACAAGTGTAAAAGTGTGAGCATGTATTTATCTGGAATAGCTAATAAGCATAAGAATCATGATTTCTTTAAAATCTTCAGCTGACACTTAAAGTAATTAATGACACTGTTAAACTGCTGAAAGGTAATGGGGTGAAGCTTTGATAGAAAGTGTATTCTAACAACTTTTAACTTAGCCCAAGGATATGTACCCCAGCTTCCTTACTGTCTCAACAGATGTTTATGTGAGAATACATCAAACCAAAAATCTTCCCCAAGTGATTGGTTGAAAGGCAGGGAGGTGGACAGTTTTAAGCTGCTAGCTAAATCCTCAGGAAGATGAATTTCTCAGGAGTCTCCTTGCAGATATCACCTAGGAAAGAAGAACAAGGTGGAGGAGTTGAAAGTCTCCTTTAATGAAATAGCTCTGCAGCTGCCTGGTAGATTAGAGTGACTCTCCAGCTTTCATGAGGCAAGGTCACTGGAGGACGGGTGGTTCCCATCACCATGCTCCCCCTCAGAGTTTTTGATTCAGATCAGGCCCATACCTGAGAAACTTCATTCTCACCAGTGCCCAAGGGAAACAGATACTGCTTCTCCCAAATTTATGGAAAAGCTGGTCTGGAGAATTCTGGAGACTGTAGAAGATGCTTTATATGATTGCTATAAGTTTTATAAATGAACACTTATTACTGCATACACTATTTGGTTTTCAAAATTATGTTCTTTGTTAATCAAGATAAATCCAGTCTTTTAAACGAGGAAAAAAAAAAGACATACTGTAAAACATGGAGCTTTATTATGCAAAAAAAAGCAAGATTTCAAATAGGAGAATAGACCTTGAGAGGTTCCTCCATCATGGTCTTTTTCTGTGTTTTCCACTGGTCAGGCCTGGTGACTTGTGAATTTTCTTAGTCATGGGTACTATTTTACAATGTTCTCACTGAAAAAAATCACCTTAATTTATTCTGTTGAATTCATTGAAACCTTTTCTTTTCTAAAAAAAATCCCCTGTTCATTATTTTGTTAATTTCCTCTGAATTTGTGAATGTAGCTTTTTTCCCCTCACATGAATCTAGTTGAAAATTTTATGTACCGATCACAATTTATGTAGTTAATTCCAAGCTTTGTGTGGTGATGATTTGACAATTAAAAACCTTATTCCTGTGTATAGGTTTAGCATAAGCCTTTGAAATAACTCTTGCTCCATCTTAATGGGGAAATATAAGCAATCATGAGATTGTAGAACATATTGTGTGAGTCTTCAAAGCTATCTCTTAATATTCAGGCAGGACCAAACATCATTAAGGTATTTCTTTGATCTAGCTTGCAACATTAAAACATCATTTTATAGCTTGGCCTCATGCCATGCAGTACAGAGAGATTCATTGTGAGAGTAAAATGGATGATTTCCTTCTCAATTTGTCTGAAAACAAGCTTCGTAAAGACCCCAAATACATTCAGCATCACCTTACTCTGATGTTTCTCCATTATGTCTGATCCTAGAATTTCAAAAAGTTGGAGAAAATAATAAATATTCCTGCAGTTGTGTGATATAGTTTTGAAACTATGCTTTTGAAATAGTGATAAGAAAGTTAGCAGAAATAGCAAAAAATGGAGATGTCCTATACATGATGGATCGACAAATCCAATATTCTGGGCTCAAAAGTTTTTTGGATGGAATTCTTCACCAAACATTGGCATTAGAGGACTGTAATATGAAAATTGAAGAAAATTTAAGGCTATGGTGTTTTTCTTCCTCAAGCATGCGTAAGTACCTTCAAGCTAATAGAAGCAGCAGTCAACAGGAACTCAAATCACCACATACACACTCCCTGTGTCATTCTGCATTCTGAGATTGAAGTTGGTAGACGCTCTCTTTCATCTTCAACTCACACATGGAATCAAACACCTACACTGAAATGCAATGAAATTACAGAAATTAATGGTCAAATATCATTTTAATTGTTGGGATCTATGATCATTTATTTTTCTCCATGGAATAAAGATCTGTACTGTGGAAAAGGGAAATAGATATTGATTGGACAAATGAACCAGATCACTAAAATTGTCTTTTTGTTGGCATTCTAGGAAAATCACATTTAAGAATTAACATTTAAAAGACTCTACTAGCAGTTTGTACCTATGGCATTCTACATAAATGCATATCCACAGAATAAGTCTCCTGTTGATTGCAATAGTTTATGGTTAAATAGAGAGACTTTAAAAGTTATAAAATTTGTAATAGCTATGTATTTATAGAAGAAGAAAAAATAAAGTAGGTTAAAGGATCTGAGGTATGCTTTGTTTCGAACGGATTATTCTGGAGGTGATAGTTTTCAGGATATGTGAAGAAAACTCAGCTATTAATATAGAAAACCATTACTTTTCAGTATAAAATAGAACTTAAGCCAAAAGAAGCTGGGAGGATCAATGTCCATTTAACTTGTGTTACTTTATGAGTAGCAAACTCTATGTTAATCTTTCTTAACAGTAGTGTTCATTATCCAGGAAATCACTTGCTGAAAGTCTTAATTTTTTATATGCTGTATTTTTCAATTTGAAAACTAGCAAAACCAGAAGGCTTATTGTAATTGGAGTAGTAGAAAACCAGGTTCAGGAAGTCTAGAAACACTGATGCTCAGGCCTTCCTCTTCTTCTTTCTCTTCATAAGTTCTTTTAAGGGTTGGGAAAATGCATGAAATAGAGCAAACAGAGAAGGTAGACCAAGCAACATTGATTGAATTTGACCTGAATCTGACGTTTGTACAAATAGTTAATATACTCAAACTTTTCTTCAGTGAAACCAACTTCTTACTGTAATAAGCAAAATAAGATATTTTCTCTGGGTCTGATGAAGGTCTGATGGAATTCATCTAGGCCTGGACATTTTTTAGTAGGGATATATATTTTTTTCATTTTTTAAAACTTTATTGATAGCTTCCAAAAATTATAGATCATAAACCATTATGATATTGCTTATAATTGCTTAGATCTCTGTGCTTGCTATAGGTCCGTTTAAATGGTTTATCTTATCTTGATTTAATTTTGGTAGGTCATATATAACAAAGAAATCATTTTTTTCTTCAGATTTTACTTGGAGAAGTATATGATCTTAAAGAATGTCCTTATGATTTTCTGAATTTCATCGGC
This sequence comes from Zapus hudsonius, assembly GCA_004024765.1. Classification (NCBI taxonomy): domain Eukaryota; kingdom Metazoa; phylum Chordata; class Mammalia; order Rodentia; family Dipodidae; genus Zapus; species Zapus hudsonius. The sequence goes on from PVHP010034194.1 coordinate 15,212, forward strand.
ATCTGTTGTAATGGAGCCTTTTTCAACTCTAGTTTTATTAATTTGTGTCTCCTCTCTCTTCCTTTTGGTCAGATTTGATAAGGACTTATCTAGCTTGTTGTCCTTTCAAAGAAACAACTCTTAGTTTCATTGATTCTTTGTGGTTTTTTTAAAATATTTTATTTATTCATTTTCAAGCAGAGAGAGAGAGAGAGAGAGAGAGAGAGAGAGAGAGAGAGAGAGAGAGAGAGAGAGAGAGAGAGAGAGAGAGAGCACCAGGGCCACCGCCTTGTGGTTCTGGCTTATGTGGGTACTGGGGAATTGAACCCAGGGCCTTAGGCACTGAAGACAAGTGCCTTAACCGCTGAACCATCTCTCCAGCCCGGGTTTTTTTTTGTTTGTTTGTTTCTTTTTCATTAATTTCTTCCGATCTTCTGATTTTTGGTTTGCCTCATTCTTCTTTTTCTAAGTAGCTTATTTGTGACCTCTCTACTTTCTTAATATAGGCACTTAAAGCTATAACTTTACCTCCCAGGACTCCCTTCATTGTGTCCCAAAGGTATTAATATGTTGTATTTTCATTTTCATTTGAATCTATGAATATTTTTATTTCCTTCTTGATTTAGTCAATGACCCATTCATCATTCAGGAGTGCCCTGTTTAATTTTCATGAGTCTGTGTATGTTCTATAGGGTTTGTTTTTTTGGCTGTTGTTTACAGTTTAATCCCATTATTATCAGATAGAGTACAGGGAATTGCTTCAATTTTCCTGAATTTGTTAAGATTGGCTTCTATGGTCTCTTTTAGAGAATGTTCCATGTGCTGCTGAAAAGAATGTATATTCTATAGTATTTGGATAAAATGTTATGCAGATGTCTGCTAAGTCCATTTCTTCTATAGTGTCTTTTAGTCCAGATGATCCTCTGTTTATTTTTTGCCAGGATGACTTGCCAATTGGTGAGAGTGGGGTGTTGAATTCTTCCACTACAGTTGTGCTTGGTGTTATCTATGACCTTAATTCTAGTGGGGTTTGTTTAATGAAATTGGGAGCATCCACGTTTGGCATCTGTAGCCTTGACTACAATGCTCGTGACTCCGATGAGACCCTATGGTCTCAGAATGAGGACAGAGGCTTTTTAGGCTACTGGTGTTTTGGTTGAAGGACGAGCTATTCCATGATATTAAGTCAGAGGTGGAAATTTTGAAGACTATAGATTACCCGAATATTATAACCTTGTTTCAGGTTATAGAGACAAAGGGAAAGAACTACCTTCATTCGGGAACTGTGTAGCAAATGTCTCTATCAGCACATCTGCAAGAGGGAGGATGAGTGAAACTCTTGAATACCTGCCCCATGTGAAAAGTGAGAAACTATTGCTAAAGATACCACAGAGTGTCTTCACAGAACAATGAGAGACCCTGCTTGACCCAGAATGGTAACCAGCTCACAGATGGTAGCTTGTGTAGCACTGGAAGGTGTTAAATGAGCTGCCAGGGGAAACTGGACAGTGGTATTTGGAGAAAGCAGAGACCATTGATATAAAACACTGACTGATGTCATGAGAATGCTGAAGACACTGCTATATGGTATAAACCAGCAAGAGTCAAGATGTGCTCACCTGTGCAATACTGGTGCTAAACCTGAGAGGGTAATCAATGCCTTACTGATTGGCTAAGAGATTCAGTGGCAAGGAACTCTTAACTGGAACTGGGATCCATTGTAAACTCTTATGGGCCAGGAACCCTGGCTGCAAGGGGAAACTCCTACAACCAGAGATCTACAGAGAGGCTATGGCCAATAGTAGCTCATCAAATCAACAATGCTTGTCTCATTTAACTGATCTCACTCTCTGATGGAGATTCTGTTTGTAGTTTTCAGAAGGCAGCAAGAAACATGGACAACCCAATTCCACCAACAAGCTATGGCACATTGAGGCAGGAGATAAACCACCCCTGTCCTATCATAAAGAGCCCAAATGAAATCTATGAGAAAGTGGCAAGATAAACAAGAGACCTATCACCACAGCAAGTCAGATAACCTATGAAAGGACAATGGAGATAGGAACCAACGGTACCTAACACAACCCAAAGCAGAAGTCCAGAGACTCTTAAGAGCTCAACAATAAAGCAGACTTAAAACTCACCCATCAAGATTCAGGGAACTGAGAAGAAGAGGGGGCAGAAAGATTGTAATAGTCATGGTGGAGGAGAATATCCAAAGATATTGCCATTCCCCCCCCCCAGCAACCATGCACAAAGGAGACTACCTCTTGTGCAATTCATAACCCCCTACCCCATGGATTGAACTAGTATGCTCACTGAGTAGAGCCCCCAGTGGGTGGGGACAGAAAGGAAGGAAATGGACACAATATTTGCTCATAAAATGTATCTAATTATTGACAATAATAAGTTTTTTTTTTCAGAGAAGGAGGATGAGGCCTATGAAATTTTTGGCAAGTCCTAGAAGCTATTCACTATTGTCATGACCATGGGATAGCGCATTATGACATCAAGCCCGACTGCATCATGCTGGATTCCGTGGGCATGGTCATCCTTGACTTTGGCCTGGTCATGAAATTTAGGCCAAAGAAGTCTACAGATTGGTGTAGGGCTTACACAAATCGTCCACCAGAACTTTACAAACATCAAAAATATGATGCCATGAAAAAGATATGTGGTCCTTGGGCATTTTGTTGTACCATATGGCACAGTCCCTTTTGACTTTAAAGACTTTAAATTGTGGCAATTTAAACAGAAGATTATAGCAGGGAAGTATGATGTGCCTTATCACATCACTGAAGAATTGACAGAACTCATGACTCCAGCAAGGCAGAGGGGGTTCTGCTCATCTAGAGGAGACTCTCCCCAGAAAGCTGGACCTTGTCATCCTGGCAGGCACAAGGATTATGGGTTTTGATCCACGTGACACATGTCAGTCAATTTTGAGACGGAAGTGTGACTAGTCAATGGCAACATACCTCCTTCTCCAGTACCGGAAGTAAGACAAACCCTATTTCCTGAGACCACACCTTTTCCCACCCTCACTGATCCTGTTCTCTTCCCTCTCCACCAAAAGAGGAGACAAACTGTGCCTGCCCTTCAGGCCCATTTTTCACAACAGAAAGTGCAGGAGCAGCCCTACGATGGCCAGCAGTCAGAGCATAAAGCTTGCAAGAGTGCCAGTTCTCCCATTATACCCTGTCCTGCCCCAAGAACATGCCTGCTACCTCCCCAAGCCTCAAACATCTAGGCTCACGACTGCTCCAGGCACCCTCTTCCCCAGCCAACACTCTGGAGTGTCCAGAAAGCTTGGTAAGCTTCCAGATCTCTAGCCAGGGTCCCCAGGGCCCAGGGAGCAGTCTGCAGCACCCAGATATGACAGAAGAGAAGCCAGCAGCAGCCTCTATCTGGGGCCTCCAGGGCCCAGGGAAGCCTGCAGCTTCTAACCAGGGCCTGTGCCCCACTGGAAGTTATGCAGGGGAATTGAGAATTGTGTGAGGACACTCTGAAGCCACCTCAGGCCATCCCAGAACTATCACCCATTAAAGAGCCTGATGGCCCCAGTGACAGTCCCAAGGTATGACTTCAAACCTCAACTGCAGTAATCTAGAGGACACTGAGGTGTGTACCCTGAGGTCCTGGCAGGAAAGGGAAGATAAGACCCTCCTAAGCAGTCTTCATATGCCACCTTTACTTCAAACTCTCTTCTTCCTCTTCCTCTTCCTCCTTTTCCTCTTCCCCCTCTTCCCCCTCTTCCCTCTCCTCCTTTCCTCCCCTTCTTCCCCCTCTTCCTCCTTCTCTCCCTCCTCCCCCTCTTCTCCCTCCTCCCCTTCTTCTCCCTCTTCCCCCTCTTCCTTCTCTTCTTCTTCCTCCTCCCCCTCCTTCCTCTCCTCCCCTTCTTCCTCCTCCTCTTCCCCTCCTCCTTCTCTTCCTCTTCCCCCTCTTCCTTCTCTTCTTCTTCCTCCTCCCCCTCCTTCCTCTCCTCCCCTTCTTCCTCCTCCTCTTCCCCTCCTCCTTCTCTTCCTCTTCCCCCTCTT
>PVHP010034195.1:0-19192 GCA_004024765.1 Zapus hudsonius
CGCAGTTAGTGCTTGGTAACTTTGGAGTATCTGAGTGCTGGTTACAATGTATTGCTATCATCTGCCTTCTTATTTAACTGGGAGTTCAGGCATGCTCGAGGAAGGTGAGACTCAATGAAGGCTGTGGTGGTTTGAATGAGAATATATGTGCCCCCCCCCAGCCTTGGGGATTTTTGATTAAGGTTAAGCTCCCTGCTGGAAAAGGTGTCACTGGGAGCTGATCTTTTAGTCCAGCCCTAAGGTGTGTAAAGAGCCAGTTGGAACTCTGCCTGTTAGTGTTTGCTGGCTATTTGGTGGAGTCTCTCTGCTTGGATCTATGGAAGTGAGCCAGCTGCTTTTGCCTTTGATAGTGTTTCCCCTGGATTCTGGAAGCCCGAAATAAACCCTTTCCTACCATAAGCTGCTTCTGGTAGTGTTTGTCCCACACTGAGAAGGTAACTGAAACAAGTGCATTCATTGCTCATTCACTCAGCCTGCAGTATCTCTCAGAGGAACTGAAGCAGAGTGGGAATTTTTGAGGCTCAGATTCCAGTCAAGGCTGAGCTACCACCAAGCATCCAAGGGACAAGAGACACAGAAATTCTCCTCTCTGGCTCTACATTTCCTCATCTGCCAAAAGATCTCAGAATGTAGAAAATATAAAGTGTTGAGGAGAATACATCTTAATTTCCCTATTATGTAAAAATATATTCCTAATAAAAATAAACATCCCTATTTGATAACTTGTACAATTTTTTTTGGGGGGGGGAGTTTGAGATAGAGTATTCCTCTAGCCCAGGCTGATCTGGAATTCACTATGTAGTCTTAGGCTGGCCTTGAACTCATGGCAATCCTCCTACCTCTGCCTTCTGAGTGCGGGTATTAAAGGTGTGCACAACCATGCCTGGCTACACTTTGAATTTGTTAAACACAATGTAACAGGGAACTTGGGTTGCTTACTAGTAAGAGTAGCTGAATTCTTGTCATATAAATTGAAAGAATTAAAATTATAGACCACCAGAGGGTAAGGTTTAGAGAGAGACTTTATTAGATTAAAAGGAGGAGAGAGAAGGTACAGAGAGCTCCCGCCATGAGTGAGGAGACAGCACATGGGGAGGTGCTAGCCACATGGTTATGGAACCAGGGGATCTGCTCTGGCCAGCCAAGCAAGAGAAAGAAGGGAAAATAGAAGAGGGCTCCCATCATGAGAGAAAAAAGGTTCAGGTGGGAAAGAAGCCCCAGCCCCTCACCTAAGCCTGGAGATTCAGGAGTCTCTCTGCTGATGGGCCATGAGGAGAAGAGACAATCTTCCTTTCTTCAGATGACTATATCCTCTGGCCCAGGTGAACCAGAGAGACAGCTGATTGGTCTGGTAAGGGGGACCTCCCACTTTAGGGAGGGGCTAAGGTAAGGCAAGAGATAGGTGGAGGCTGTGAAGAGAATCTCAAGGACCCTCCTGTTCTTTATTTTCCGGTCCCAGTCACCCTAACCTGTCACAATAAGACCTTGACCAAGCACTTTACCCACTGAGCCATCTCCTCAGCTCTGTGACAATGGAAGCTTTTGATGTTCGTTTATTATTTCTCCTAAAAATGTCTTTTTTTTTTTTTTTTTGGTTTTTCGAGGTAGGGTCTCACTCTAGCCCAGGCTGACCTGGAATTCACTATGTAGTCTCAGGGTGGCCTTGAACTCACAGCGATCCTCCTACCTCTGCCTCCCGAGTGCTGGGATTAAAGGCGTGCACCACCACGCGCGGCAAAAATGTCATTCTTAATGGTAGGAATGTAGCTCAGTGACAGAACATGCACATGGCCCTGGGTGTGACGTGCAGCACTGCAAAAATGAAGACAAAGTCAGTCTTTACATATATGGTGCTTTCTCTCTCTCTCTTTCTTTCGTTTCTTTCACAGTGCTGTCAGTGTCTACTAGGGATGCCTAAATCATGGCGGTTTTCCATCCCATCACTGCATGGAGAGCATCACCCAGCCCACTATAACTCAGAACCTTGAGCTTGTCACTGTAGGGTGAAGTGCATAACCACTAGCCCATTTATTGTGCTGGACTCAATAACATATCAACAATTTCCTGAGCTGAAGGGATTCTCTCTTTAACAGGTTCCTCTTATGTAGCCTAGTCTGGCCTCCTACTAGCTATTAGCCAAGGAAAACCTTGAGCTCCAGATCCACCTACCTCCACCTTCCAAGTGAGGGGGAAAGTATTTTTGTGTGTGTTTAAAAATATTTTATTTATTTATGAAAGAGAGGCAGACACAGAGAAAGAATGGGTAAGCCATGGCCTTCAGCCACTGCAAATGAACTCCAAACACACGTGCCACCTTGTGCAGCTGGCTTTATGTGGGTACTGGAGGATCGAACTACTGCTTTGTAGGCAAATGCCTTAACCACTAAGCAATCTCTCCAGCCCTTACCCCCATAATATCTTATTGCATATATTCATTGTACATAATAGTGGGTTTATAATAACATAGTAGCTTTTTAAACTTAATAAATCTGCACCTGATTTAACCTTTTTAGGTTTTGAGGTAGGGTTAGCCTAGGCTGACTTGGCGCTCACTCCAGAGGCTGGCCTTGAACTCACTGTGATCATCCTACCTCAGCCTTTTGAGTTTTGGGATTAAAGTTGTGCATTACCATGCCTAGCTCACTCTTTTATTTTTATTTTTGAGAGAGAGAGAGAGAGAGAGACAGAGAGAGAGAGACAGAGAGAGACAGAGAGAGGAGAGAGAAAGGCAGATCAGGAGAATGGACGACACGCCAGGGCTTCCAGTCACTGCAAATGAACTCCAGATGCATGCATCACCTTTATGTGGGTCCTGAGGAATTGAACTCAGGTCCTTCTGTGTTGGTATTGCTTAAGGAGGGCACGGAGGACAAAGGGTTAAGAGGGTGTTGAAGAATGAGGTCAGAAATCCTGGAGGCTAACCCAACCCCCAAAGCAAGCCACATGGACCCAGGTTCGCACCCCAGCTGTGCCTAGAAGGTGGCAGTTCCTCTACCCCCACCATCTGATACGTGCCCAAGATCATGTCCACATGCAAAGCAGGTATTCACAGGTTGCTGATTTCTGCCAATCCTCGTTGCCCATTTCTTTCTCTCCCTCCTCCTCAATTTCTATTTAACCCACGATGTTGCTATAATAAAATGGGATTATTCGCCATGTCTTTTTTCCCGGGTCTATGCCCATTATTCTCTCTGGAGAGATGAGCTGAACACACACAAAGCTGTAACACTTCCGCGGGCTCTCAGGCCCATGGGCATGCTTCCACAGCTGCCTGCCTCTGCCATGGCTGTCTGAGCCACCAATACTCGGAGCATGCCTCCTCCCTCCCTCTCTGAGGTCCCCTCCGAGCCGCCAGAACCGTTTCCTTTTTTTATTAAAACAACACTTCTGCTTTGCAGGCAAGTGCCTTAACTGTTGAACCATCTCTCCAGCCTCCTGGCTCACATTAGAGCTTTTGTACAGTAGGTGTGAGGTCCTGGCCTTCATTCCTCACATTTCAAACAAAAATGAAAGAAACAGTTTTTTTCATGATGTTACTACCTGAGTTAAGGACGGGGAACAGTCTGTATCAATTATGGTTTTCAAATTTTTCCTATTTTATTAAAAGTAGGGTCTTGGGCTGGAGAGATGGCCCAGTGATTTAGGAACTTGCTTGTAAAATCTAAAGGCCTGTGTTTGATTTGCCAGCACACACATAAAGCCAGATGCAAAGTGGCACATGCATATGGAGTCCATTTGTAGTGGTAGGAGGCCCTGGCGCCCCCTTCTATCTGCTTGCAAATGAATGAATGAAGTAAATAAACCAGGGTCTTGCTGGGCATGCCTTCAATCCCAGTACTTGGGATTGGTGGGAAATTAACTCACACCCAAAAATTGGGAGGCTGAGGTAGGAGGAGGATCACTGAGTTTGAGGCTAGCCTGGGCTAGAGGGAGAATGCCTCAAAAAAAAAAAAAAACAAACAAAACAGCAGCTCTTAAAGAGCTGTCTATATCCACGTTCACAGCACCACACCCAGGAGCACATTTATGAAAGCAACCCAAGTGGCATGGAGTTTTAAAAAAGAAAGACCCTGATATGTGTCACACATGAGGAAATCTAGAGGTCATCAGCTGTATGAATAAGTCCTTCACAAAAAGACCAGTACTATATGATTCCACTTTCATGAGATACATAACCAAATTCATCAAATGTAGAATGGTGGTTAACAGGGCCGGGGATAAAGAGAGGTTAGGAAGGGTGGTTTGATGGGTAGGAAAGAAGGCTCAGTGCACAATGTAACTATGGATAAACACAATGAAAAACGGGGGCTGGCCGCCCTGGGTCGGTTCATTTCCCCAGTGCACACGCAGAGCCAGATGTGCAGCATCTGGAGTGGGTCTGCGGTGGCAGCTGAGCCCGGCATGTCCATTCTCATTCTCTCTTTTCCTGGTTTCTCTTTTCGGTGGAAAACTCTTCGGTCGTCCTCCGAGCACCCTGCCCACTTCCTCTCGCTCCTTGTCCTCACGGCGTTTCTTCTCTGGGCCGCTTTCACTGTCACCCATCTTGCTGACAACAGACAGCGTGTTTCCGTCCCAAAGACCTTTCTTTCCTAGATCCAATCACGGGTCACATCCTCCATGTCACCCCTGCTCCCACAGGATGGGAGGGCATGCCTGTCCCCCAATACAGACTCCCGCACAGAGGACACGCACACACAATGCCAGCAACCTCAACAGGCCATGTCTCAAGCCCCGATGACCCGGAGGACCCCCGCGGGCCGCCCAGGACCCCCGCGGGCAGCTCAGCCTTCGCCCAGCTCTCTACTTCCAGGACCCCTCCCCTCCATGCTCGCGAAGGTGCTCACGTGATAAATACATCCAGATTCACGCACAGGCTTCCTAACTCAGCTTGCAAAAAGCGAACGGAACCGGTTTAAAAAGCAGTGCTTCCGGTGTCGGGATGTGCACAGGCTCGGAAGAGTGAGGCGAACAGACGCGCTGCCGACTACGGAAAGCCACAGGGTACAATTTCCTTCATCGAAATCGCACGGTAACCCAGAAGTGAAAGGCGGCTTCCTTCAGGTGTTAAACCCCTCCGGCTAAAAGAAGTTCCGGCCGGAAGAAGTTTGTCCACACTCTCCTGAGTCCCCTCTTTTCCTGTCACACCGTGCCGTGGCCCTGACCCATCGTTCCCTGCCTTGCCCAAATTTTGTCTCAACTCCCCAAAGGGCCATCCATCCTATTACCGCCGCCCCATCTTCTTTCCTTAAAGCACCTTATCCTACGGGTCGCCATCAGGGTCAACCACCATTTTCCCCAGGGGCTAAAAACGCCTAGGTATACGAAGCCCGACACAGCCAGTCTGCGACTGCGCGGGGCGTTACCATAGAGAGTCAGTCGCCTCTCTGGTCTCGGTTTACGATCTCTATGGTCCACGCCGGCTTGGTGGCGGTCAGGGGGAAAAAAGGGAGACGGCACTGCGCAGGCGCAGACGGCTTCTTGCTCTTTTTTTTTTTTTTTTTTTTTTTAATCCCCGCACCGAGCGCTGAAGCTCATTGGGGTGGAGGAGAGGCGGCGGCCGTCCGGTCCGCAGCGGCTGCAGGAATGAATAGATAGGGCCGTAAGTCCGGGCTGAGGGCGGGGAGGTGGGGGTCCCGGTCCGAGTGTCCCCAGGGCCCGTGTCCCCGTCCTCGCGGCGGCGGACGCGGGGTCCCGCGCTGTCAGCGGCTCCCCGGTGCACTTTTGGGGGAGGGGGCGGCCGTAGGGTGCAGAGCGGGGTGCGGGGCTCGGGGTCCCGGCCTGCTCTGCTGAGAGGACGGCGGCCGTGGTCAGTCGGGCTTTGTGTGCCCCTCTCCCCGCCTCTCTCAGACCCCACCCCGGGGCCCCGGGCGACCCCAGCCTCCCCAGCCCCGGCCCGGGTGGGAGAAGCTCGGGAAAGCCGGGGTCTCGCTTGGGAGGAGCCCCGGATCTCGAGGAGACCGGGGGCCAGGGAGGGAACCCCGTCCCAAGTAGTCCTGGGCGGTTGATGGGTGTGGAGAGGGGGTCGGGGGGCCGGGGCTCCCCGCCCGGCCAGACAAAAGCTCGAGCCAGCGGCGTGCAGCGGGCTGCGGGGAGGGGGCCCAGGGGGCCCTGGGCCCGGGGGCCCGGGGAGCTCCCCCGAGAGACGCTGGCCGGGAGGACGAGTGCCGGGCTGAGCCTCCCTCCCTCAACTTGCCTTTGTTGTTCTCCGGCATTGGCAGACACGCCGTGTCGGGGTGAGTGTGGGATCTTGCACGTTAGGTCTGGCCGGCTACAATGGAGCTCAGCTCATCGGAGTTTGCTTTTCATTTATTTTTTTCTAAGCGGTTCCCATGAGTGTGGGGGCTTTTCAGCGTCTTAACTCATTACATAATGCATATATACATGTATATTATGTATTTATTTTAAAATAGTTAATTTTTAAAATTAAAAAATAATTAAGTGGCGCCTTAAATTATTAGCATGTTGTGTCCCATCCTAGTGAATTTGTTAGTGGGACTTGTTCATTAAATACTGACCACGAATGGTGGGTAGGACACTGTCATTTGGAGATGTGGTCACGACAGCTTTGGATGCTCTAGTCCTTCGGGAGGTAGGGATGTGGACGTGTCAGTCCGGAGCGAGATGGGTGCATGCTATGTACCTTACACCAGATTCAGGTGTCACAGTCCAACGTCTCTTTATTACTATCATTATTCATGACATTAATTGAAACTCTTGATATGAAGAATGAGAGAGAAAGAGAGAGAGAGATAGAGATTTGTCGATCTCAGGACTGGGAGAAGAGTAACATTAATACCTAGGCCATAGAGATAAGGAGAATCTTATAGATAAATAAGATTCTTTACTTGCTAAGGAAGATTTAAATTTTAATGAGCTGTTTGCTTATTCATATTTATAAAATTGTCCAGTTGCACCCCTGTAGCCGTTCTCAAATCTCAGGGTCTGTAAGTCATTGTTTATAATGGATAACACATAACTGCTCTAGATCTTGCAAGTTAGAGTTATTAATTAATGTTTACAGTGCTTGGGATTGAACCCAGGGTCTTGCACATGCAATACAAGTGCTATTACTGAACTACATCCTAAGCCTCTAAAGTTTTTAATTTCTATATCAAGGTGGTTTTAGCCATGGCTTTAACATTCTTCTCACCTAGAGGTTAATCAAAGCCAAAGCTTCTTTGAAGAGACCTTGCTGATGGAGTAGGTGTTAAATATTGTATCTCCATGTTATAATTGCTGGGGAAAATAAAGAAAAAGATTTTTGTAAAGTTCACACCCCAGGTTTGTGTTAGAACTGAACACACAGATTTCCTCATGTGTTGTACTGTTGAGTTAACACACAGATTCAACTTTTTGTGGAAGATACAAACATTTTTTTTTTTTTATTAATAGCAAGCAAAAAGCTGAAGCTTGGTGTGTTATGCTTCGGCAATTCTGGTGATAGAATCTTTTAAGTGGAGTTCAGATGAGAGGAACTTGCTTTTTATAGACTACTAGCAAGATTCAGATCCTTAAAATAGTTGACAAGGATGGTGAGACATGACTGGCCAGAGAATATGAGGATTATCTCTCCAATGTGTTTTGTTTTGGATTTAGGTTTATTTTTCTTCCATCTTTTGTTGATTCTGTTTTCATTTTTCTTTTTCACATGCATGTCTGTGGGCATATGTGTGCATTAGCATGTGGAGGTCAAATACTGAAGCCTGGTGTCTTTTTGAGCACTCTCCTCCTTACTGTACTGAGGCAAGGTCTCTCACTGAACCCAGAGCTTGCAATGCAGCTTGCCCCAGGGATCCCTGTCTCTGCCTCCCAAGTGAGAGCCGGCATTACAGATGGGCCCCCATGCCCACATGGCATTTCCATGGGTGCTGAAGATCAGCTGTCTCCCCTGCCCCAATTCTATTTTCTACAGTTGCTTAGTGTCTTGATGTAGAATTTAGGTAAGATGGTTTCTTGAATCTAAGACTTGCTCAAGACTCCATTTATTTTTACTAATCTACTTAGAATTGGGTTTTAAATCAATAATTTTTATTTTGTAGTGCTGTAGTAAACACAGCTATTGGAAGGTATGTATTGGATTCAGAGCTGAGTTTCAGTAGCTGTCAACTGGTAACTTCAAGTCTGGTTGCCAAGTTAAATGGTGGAATTTGTTGATAGTAGTAAACCATAAGTGTTTAAGAGCAGGCTCAATAAAAGTTTCCTTAGATGGATGTGGTGGCAGACACCTTTAATCCCAGCACCTGGGAGGCAGAGGTAGGATCTTAATGAGTTCAAGGCCACCCTGAGACTACATAGTGAATTCCAGGTCAGCCTGGGCTAGAGCGGGACCCTACCTTGAAAAACCTGAACAAACCTGGAGAGCTTGAGGTTCAGTGAGACTGTCTTAGAGAAATAAGACAGAAGGGAGGTTGAGGAGGAAACCCACTGTTCTTCTCCAGCTTCCACTTGTGTATACATAGTGTGTGCAACTGCATATAATGTTTGTACATGCACTACACACCGGAGGACAATAAGAGAAAGTTAGCTTCATTTATTAAAAAATATTTTTCAGCTGGGTGTGGTGTCCCACGCCTTTAATCTCAGCACTCAGGAGGCAGAGGTAGGAGGATCACTGTGAGTTTGAGGCCACCCTGAGAATATTTTCTTTTTCTTTTTTTTTTGGTTTTTCGAGGTAGGGTCTCACTCTAGTCCAGGCTGACCTGGGATTCACTGTGTAGTCTCAGGCTGGCCTCAAACTGACGGCGATCCTCCTACCTCTGCCTCGCGAGTGCTGGGATTAAAAGCGTGCGCCACCACACCCGGCTCACCCTGAGAATATTTAGTGAGTTCCAGGTCAGCCTGGGTTAGATAGAGCGAGACCCTACCTCAAAAAACAAAACAAAACATTTATTTATTTATGAGCAGTGAGAGAGAGAGAGAGAGAGAGAATGAGAATATGGGTCTGCCAGGATATGTTGCCACTGCACATGACCTCCAGATGCATGCACCCCTTTGTGCAGCCACCAGGCTCTATGTGGGTTACTCTGGCTAGCAGGCTTCAGCCGCTGAGTCAGCTACCTAACCCAGAAAGTTAGTTTTAAATTAAAACAAAACTTTAAATTAAAAGCTAAGCAAAGAAATCACCGATAGTTGTGATTTGTAATTTTAAAAAGTGATCTATGCTTTCTTTATTCAGTGCTGAAGAGAGCATCAGCCACAGAGTGCGTGCCATGCATTTGTGTGCCCTCTGAAGCACCAGCATTTACTGATGGTCTCTAGACAGTTCCTCCTTCCCTGGGCTCAGACCCCCGCTCCCCCCCCCCCCATCCCATCTCTCCTGTGATGGAGCTCAGTGTCTCCTCCTTCCTTGCACCTTGCTGTTTCCTATGAATCACTTGCAGTCCTTACTCGGACTCACTGTTGGACTCTTCTGGTTTTTTCCTTTTTTTCTGTGTACATGTTTTTGGTGTGTGGGCATGTGCGCGCCCTGCTTCTCTGTCCCAGCAAGGCCTTATTTACCAGAATGTTTTAGACTGGACTGGAAGCTGCTGGCCCTCTACTTTTACCTGTTGGTACCAGTTATCCCCCTGAGGCAGTATGAACGAGGTCTAGCTCTTCATGATCTACTGGACAGTCAGGCCTTCTCTAGATGCAGATTAGTGTATGTGTGTGCTCGCGCTTGTGCGCGCATGCCAGAGGGCAACCCTCAGGTATTGTTCCTCAGCAGCTCTATCCACCTTTATTGAGACGGGTTCACTCTGGCCTAGAACTTGCCAGGTAGGCTAGTCTGGCTAGATGGGGCTCTCTGCCTGTCTCCTCCTCCCCAGGGCTGGGATTTGAAGTACATGTCACCATGCCTTCCCCCCCCCCCACCTAACTCAGGTCCTTGTGGGCAAGGCATGCACTCTGACTGAGCTATCTCCTCAGCCCAGGTTAGATTTTTCACTAAAATCTTTCTCGAGTTGGGCACCAGGTCTCAAGAGGTACAGATGGCTGAGTGTGGTGATGCATCACTTGGGAGACTGGGAAGAGTGCTATGAGTGAGGTCAGCCTGGGCTACAGAGTGAATTCCAGGTCAGCCTGGGCTACAGTGAGACCCTACCTTGAGAAACCAAAGAAAGATGAAAATGAATGTTTTCATACTAAGATAGCCAGATTTTAAACCTAAGAAGTCCTAATCCTCTTTCCTCCCTTCCAAGTCCTGTGAGGTGGGCAGGGAGAGAGCATCTCCTGCTGTAAACTTGCCGGTGACAAACCAGGATTAACAGTGAAATCTAGTCCCCAGAGAGCTGCTGTTGCTTGACTCATACTGTTACTTAGTGACATAACAGTGCTGACTTTATTGCAGTTGTAGTTTATGGAACCTTCTGGTCTTTTTGTTGTGTGAGGAGCTGCTAAACCAGATTTCTTCTTTTCCTTTAGTACATATATACTTGTCATTGGCTATTCTTTTTTTATTTTATTTTTATTCTTTAAAAATTGTAAGTTCTTAGCTGGGCGTGGCGGCGCATGCCTTTAATCCCAGCACTCGGGAGGCAGAGGTAGGAGGATCACTGTGAGTTCAAGGCCACCCTGAGACTACAGAGTGAATTCCAGGTCAGCCTGGACTAGAGTGAGACCCTACCTTGAAAAACAAAACAAAACAAAACAACAACAAAAAAAAAAACTAAGAAAAAAAAAGGTAAATGCAGGGTTTTATGTTTACATGTAACTGGCAAGATACATTATTTTTATTTATTTATTTGCAAAGAGAGATAGAGAAAGAGATAGAGAATGGGCGAGCCTCGGCCTCCTGCCACTGCAAATGAACTCCAGACACATGCGCCATTTTGTGCATCTGGCTTTACGTGGGTACTAGGGAATTGAACCTGGACTGGCAGGCTTTGGAAGCAAGTGCCTTTAACCATTGAGCCATCTCAACTCTCAACAGCCCAAGTAGTTTTAAAAATATTTTATTTATTTATTTGCAAGGGGAGAGAGAGAGAGAGAGAGTGCGAGAGCGCGAGCGAGAGCGAATGAATATGGGTGCGCTAGGGCCTCTAGCCACTGCAAATGAACTCCAGATGCATGCACCACTTTGTGCATCTGGCTTTATGTGGTACTGGGGAATTGAATTTGGGTAGTCAGGCTTTGCAGGCAAGTGCCTTAATTGCTGAGCCATCTCTCCACCCCCCCCCAAGTTTTTATTTTTTAAAACATGTTCCTTAAGTACCTCCAAGGCCACCAGAGTTTGGGAGCAGCTTCTGAGAATCACCTTCTGGGTAGTTTTCTTCACAGACTGTGCTATGAAGGGGTGCTCCGGCATGCTAACAGAGGCCTGTTGTATGGAGAGGATGAATTGTGTAGCAGTGTCCTTCCTAGTGAAGAGTGGCTGGCTTCACTAGGAACAATAAGCCAGTCTTTCCAAGAGAAGTTGAACTGTATGAAACAGTTCCTTCTCGGAAGTGCCCTTGTGGTGGTGAAGTTTAAGTTTCTTTTTTATTTTCGAGAAAGGGTCTCATGAAGTCCAGGCTTCCCTCAAATTTGATATGTAGCGGAAGATAACCTTGAGTGCTAGAATTAGAGGCATGTGCTACTGTGTCTGGTTTATGTGCTACTGGGGATCAAATCTAGGGTCTTGTGCATGCTAGGCAAGCACTGTACCAACTGTGCCACACTCCCCTCCCCCTCTCCCTGTTAGGCTCTTGCTCTAGCCCAGCCTGATCTGAAATTTACTATGTAGCCTCAGGCTGGCCTTGGAATCACAGTGACACAGTGATATCCTTCTACCTTTTAGGATTGAATGCTGGGCATGCCAGGGTGCCTGGCCCAGCTTTTATTTAATTTAAACAATAGTTTTATTTACTTATTTGAGGGAGGGAGGAAGGGAGGAAGAGAAAGAGAGAATGAATATGGTTGCTCCAATGCCTCTTTCTACTGCAAAAGAACTCCAGGTACCTGCGTCACTTTGTGCACCCAACTTTACTTGGATACTGGGGAATCAAAACCAGGCCATCAGACTTTGTAAGCAGGTGCTTTTAATTGGTGACCCATTGCCCTAGTCCCTATTTAATTTTGATCAGTCATGGAGTTCTCCTCACCCAGCACTTGGGTAGCACAAGGCCGTATATTGTGCTGTTCAATGGCCATCAGAGATTGGATACTTACCATTTGCTAAGCTCTGGTCTGGGTGTTAGAGGTATTGGTTACTTGTGTCAATTTTTATGGCAACATTTAAAAGCAGGTGTTATTTTCTTTTTAGATGAGAGGAAGCAAGGCTTGGAGCATTTGAGTTACTGAGGAACAGTGCTTGCATTCAGAGTCTTCCATTTCCTTTCCGTTTTACTTTCTCTCTGTCCGTCCCTTGTCTCTCTTCCAGTTGTTCTCATCATCTGGCAGAACTGAGTCTGGAGGGATGCAGGAGATGCTTACATTTCTTATTGGAATGTCCCTGACACTTAGTTCTGATGGCTCCATTGTCCTTTTTAGAATTGAGTCTCTTGAGGGCTGGGGATGTAGCTCAGTCTGTAGGGGGCTTGTTTAGCATGCAGGAGGCCCTGAATTCAATCTCCAGTACAGTAAAACCAGACATGGTGGTGCACACCTGAAACCCTAGCACTCGGGAGGTAGAGACAGAAGGATCCAAAGTTCAAGGTTATCCTTTGCAACATACTGAGTTCAAGGCCAGCAGGAGCTAGCTACATGAGGCTCTATTAAAAAAAGAAAGAAAGAAAAAGAAAAGAAGAAGTCCTTTAAACCCAGCACTCAGAAGGCAGACAGAGGTAGGAGGATCGCTGTGAGTTTGAGGCCATCCCAGGACTATATACAGAGTTAGTGCCAGGTCAGCCTAGGCTAGAGTGAGACCCTGCCTCGAAAAACAAAATCAGAAACAAAACAAACAAAAAAGAAATTTATGCTTGCTTAGAATTGAGTCCCTAGTTGGACAATCTAGGTCACTGAATGTCTTTTTTAAAAAAATTGTTTTATTGTGATAAAATGAATGAAAACACAAATTGTTGCAGCCCTGTTTTGTGGAATCCGATTACCATATCACCATGATCTACTTCAGGTAGTTTCATCACCCCAGGGGAAAACTTTCCATTAAGCATTTCTCAAGTCTCCGGTGACCTCTGCTCTTCTTTTTCTGTGAGTTATGCTTCTGGATATTTCATGTAAATGCCACTGCAAATGAACTCCAGATGCATGCGCCACTTTGTGCATCTGGTTTATGTGGGTACTGGGGAATGGAATCTGAGCCTTAAGGTTTTGCAGTAAGTGCCTTTAACTGCTGAGCTCTTTCTCCAGTTCAGCCTTTTTTTTTTTTTTTTCGAGGTAGGGTCTCACTCTAGCCCAGGCTGACCTGGAATTCACTGTGTAGTCAGTCTCAGGGTGGCCTCAACTCATGGCAATCCTCCTGCCTCTGCCTCCCAGGTGCTGGGATTAAAGGCGTGTGCCACCATGCCTGGCTTGTGTGCCACCACGCCTGGCTTGTGCGCCACCACGCCTGGCTTCAGTTGAGCCTTTTCTCTTGCATTATTGAATAATAGTCTGTTGTATGACACACCACATTTTGTTCATTCATCTGTTGTTAGAACGTGACTGGTTTACTTTTTGGCTATTATGAATAGTAGTGCAATGAACATTCATGTACAGTCTGTTTAAATCTCTGCTTAGCATTGATTTGGGTGTACACCTTGGAGGAAGAATTGTTGGGTATTATGGTAATTATGTATTTAACTTTTTGAACTATTCCCCATAGTGCCCATACTATTTTACATTATATGGGAGTTTCAATTTTCTTATATTTTCACCAACACTATCCTCTGATTTTTAGAAAAAATATATTATTTTTTCCTTTTGAAACGTCGTCTCACTCTAGCCCAGGCTGACTTAGAACTCACTCTGTAGTCCAGAGTCATCTTGAACTCATGGGTGATCCTCCTAGTCATCCTCAGAAGTGCTGGGACTAAAGGCACGCCCAGCACTCAGTGTGGTTTTGATTTGAATATCCCTCATGACTAAGGTGGTGAGAATCATCTCATGTGTGCCGGCCATCTGAATATCTTTGGGGAAATATCTGTTCAAATCCTCTCCCTACTTTAAAGTTGTATTTTTGCTGTTAACTTTAGAAATTTTTTATATATTCTCATATAAATCTCTCTCAGATATGATTTGCAAATATTTTTCTCCCACTCTATAGGTTGTCTTTCTTAATAAAGCTTTAAATTTCAATGAAATCTCACTTTCCTAATGTTTTTTTGTATGTAGAGGCTGAGAGGTAGGAGGATTGCTGTGAATTCAAGGCCAGTCTGGAGCTTCAGAGAGTACCTTCCAGGTCAGCTTGGGTTAAAGTTTTTTCCTTTGGAAAAAAAAAAAAGACAAAAAACCCAAAGCAATAACAAAAAAGAATTTATTGCCAAATCAAAGGTGATGAAGATTTACCCATGTTTTCTTCTAAGATTTCTTAGGTTGAGGTCCTTGGCTACTTTTGAGTTAATTTTTGTACATAGTGTGATTTATGTGATCTGAGGCGACTTTTTTTGGTGCAGGTGTGCTGTGTCTGTCTGTTCATGTTCTTGTGTGTGCCACAGCACTCCTGTGGATATCAGAGGACAGCTCTGGGTGTATGTCTTCACCTTTCATCTTGTTTGCTGCAGCGTCTCTTGTTCACCACTCTGAAAGCCAGGCTGGCTGGCCATGAACTTCTTTCTTGCCATAGGCACACTGGGATTACAGACTAGTCCTATAACGTCCAGTTTTTCATGCATTCTGGGGATGCACACTCACACTTATGCCGCAAGCTCTGTATCTAATGAGCCATCTTCCCAGGCCCATGTGAATATCCAGTTGACCTGTACCGTTTGTGGAAGACTGGTTAGAAACGTCTTTTCTTTCTGTTTTGGTGTATGTGTGTGTGGTGTTCCTGTGCTATGGCATGTGTGGGAAGTCATAGGACAAATTCACTGGGAAATTCTCCCTTCTCTGCCTCCCATGTTGTCAGTGTGCTGGGATTACAGAGTCTGCCACAGCGCCCGGCTTTTGCATGGTTCTGGGAAGTCAAACTCAGGAATTCATGCTGTGTGACAGGTGCTTCATCCCCTGAGCCATCTCTGCAGACACTAGTTAGAAACTTGGAAGTTTATTATCACTCAGTGTCATTTATAGTTCACTTTTGGTTTATATTAGTGCTGGGATTAAAGACCTGGGCCACTATACCTGGCTAATGAGTGTAAGTTTTTCTCTTGGAAAACAATGAAATGTCATTATATTCCACTAGGTAAGTCAGAGAGTTGATTGGTCTCTAACTGACCAATCAGTTTTTAGCATCTAGGTTTGAGCTCTGGCTAGAGACACCTCCCACTCAAGGGGGGTGGTCTATGGAGCTTGTCTGAAACTTTCACATGCCCATGTATGTACGTGCCCCGGAGGCAGCCCCCCATCCATGTGTCTGCAGTGGCCCCAGAATGGAACATCAGATGTTCTCCTCCATGGCTCTTCTGCCTGCTCTTCTCCAGCTCTTGTTTGAGCTGGAGTCTCTTACTGATCCCAGAATGCTCCGTGATTCCTCCGTCTCTGTTCCCTTGTGGGACTGGGGTTACTGGTGTACATGGCCACACCCAGCTGTTTATGTGGGTTCTGGAGTTTTGAACTGGGCAACTCAGGCCCCCTCAGGCCCTCATGCTCCAGCAGGAAGTGCACTTTAACTGCTGAGCCATCTCTTCAACCCCCTCTGTACATCTTGGGGAGAAATTGGGCTGATTTGTACCTGAATTGAATCTACAGCTATAGCTATACTTTGATGTATATTTTGCTGAAAAATTACATCCAAGGTTTTCTTTTTATTTTTTTTTATTGTCCATAATGAGTTACATTATTTTATTTTTTTGGTTTTTCGAGGTAGGGTCTCGCTCTAGCCCAGGCTGACCTGGAATTCACTATGTAGTCTCAGGGTGGCCTTGAACTCACAGTGATCCTCCTACCTCTGCCTCCCAAGTGCTGGGATTAAAGGCGTGCACCACCACGCCTGAGCTACATTATCTAATTGGCAAACAATGAGTTGCTATCCCCAGATCCCCAATGTCCCTCTTCCCCATTCCCAGTCAGCTGGATATCCTCCTCTGTGGGCAGTCTGTATCAGTCCTTGGGGCAGGGGACCATGGATAGCCTAGGAGTCAGCCCGGTTCTGCTGGCCCTAGTATGTTGTTACTGAGGGGGGCCATGTCTCTGGATATTCTCCCCTACCAAGGCTCTTACAGTCTTTCCACCCCCTCTTCCGCTCAGTTCCCTGAGTCCTGGTGGGTGAGTATTAAGGCTGCTTTATTGTTGAGAACTTAGGGGTCACTGCTTTAGATTGTGTCAAAAATCATTGGTGTCTGTCTCACTGGCTTATCCTGGGTTGACTGGCTGTGGCTATGGGTCACTTGTTCATCCCATCATTCTCTGCGGGGTTCCATTATGGATCCTCCACGGTATGTCTGGGGTGGCTCATCTCTTGCCTGGATGTCAGCTATCGGCCTGAGGTTCATTGGTAGAGTTGCAAGTTTTTCTTTTTATTTAGTATTTTACACTCCAGACATGAGTTCCAGTTCTGAGGCCAGCCCTTTAAAAACAAATGTACGTTCTCTGTGAGCTGTGGCCTATTGCTGGCTGAGCTTCCTGACTACTGGTCAGCATGCCAGGCATATCCCTGAGGGCTTGACCTGCATTTCTAAGGCAAACACAAAGGACAGCACCTCCTTTCTGTCAGTTTCAGACCCAGAGTTGATTCTGAAATTACCAAAGCATTTGTTTGGATAAAGTAACAATGTTTTACTGGTTTGTATAGTAGTGACTTTCTAGAACCAGGAAGGTGTTCAAGTGCTGGAAGATTAGAAACATCACTATAATTATTTGATTCCTAGATTGCTTTCAAGGTAGGTGGGATGCAGAAATGGCATATAATGAGAATTGGACCTAACAACAGACAGCCCTTAATGAAAATTGCTGCCATTAAGAGTGCTTCTGGGGTATGTTCTGAGTGAGTAGTGGATACCTTGCAAACTGTCAATCCATTAGAGTCTTCATTATCTGTGAACTTTGTAGTATCCAAGCGCTCGCTTGTTCCTTGTGTCTAGGGCTGTATTCGGGTTCTCTTGAGGAACACAGCTGATAGCATGCATGCATATGTCTGTGTCATAGTCAGCTACACACTGCTGGGATGAATCTCCAAACCAGCCACAGTTTTGGAAGGAAAATATATATTGAAGTAACAGATCCAGGGGAAGTTCCAGAATGGCGAAAGAAGCTAGTCCCCTTTCACAGATCCAAGCTGAGAGACTCAAACAACAGGAACTTGAGCTCAGACTGCTCTTTGCATATGTATAGCTGGAATTTCATACCCACCCCATTAACACCTTAGGGCTGGAGCCCATTAGGCCAGGCCAAGGTGACACCTCCTCCAGGCAGAAGGCTGGAGACAAATCACAAGCTCTAATAAACTCTTGGATCTATTTGGGGATATCTATTCAAACTACCACAATATGTTACAAAGGGGTTTATTAGGTTGCCTTACATGATAAGGGCTGGGTCTTCCAACCATGACTGTTCACCGAATGGCAGAGAACCTGGCAGCTGCTTAGTCCACAGTGCTGGATGTGCCCACAGTCCCAGTCTGGCATTGAAAGCTTCTACTGTACTGATTTTTCTGGTAACCTCTTATATATAGGCTGCCACCAAAGGGTTTTCACTCTGGGCTTACCCATCAGTCAATTCTTCCTGGAAATGCCCTAACAGACCTGCATGTCTCTCGGCTTCCTGATCCCATCAAGTGGACACTAGAGAGTAACTGTAACGGGAAGGCCAAGAAGGAAGGACAAACATGGTTGTGACTGTGTGTGTTAGGGAGCTGCTGTAAAGACTGAAGAGGGAGGGGCTCTGCCATGCTGTGAATTTGTCTCCCCTCCCCACATGTCATGTGCTGGAAACCTAATCCCCCAACTCCTGTGTTGATGGTATATGGAAGTGGGTCCTTTGGGAAGCGATAGGGTCCCTTCATGGCATTGCTGTCTTTAGGTGATGAAGAGACCCAGCTTCATGCTTGCTCTGAGGTCCTCTGCCACGTTAGGATTCAGTAGGAGGGCTCTCCTCACATACATGCCAACTTCCAGAACATTCATCCAAATACATTATTCTCTAGAGGGCTGGAGAGATGGCTCGGTGGTTAAGGTTCTTGCCTGCAAAGACTAAAGACCTGGGTTTGATTCCCCAGTGCCCCACTACCCACATAAAGCCAGGAGAACAGGGTGGCACATACATCCGATTCATTTGCAGTAGTTGGAGGCCCTGGCACACCCATTTTCTCTCTATCTCTCTTCTGTCTCTTGCTCTGCTTGCAAATAAATGAATAAAAATATGTTTAAAAACTATTCACGGGCTGGAGAGATGGCTCAGAGGTTAAGGCACTTGCTTCTAGTGCCTAAGGCCCCCCGGTTCAATTCCCCAGGACCCACATAAGCCAGACCCACAAGGTGGTGGCCCTGGTGTGTTCTCTCTCTCTCTCTCTCTCTCTCTCTCTCTCTCTCTCTGTATTTCTCTGCCTGAAAATGAATAAATAAAATATTAAAAAAAAAACTATTCACTATAAATTATCCAGTCTGAGGTATTTTGTTTTAGCACTGGAAAACAGACTAGACAGTCACCTAATCTGGGACTGGGGGAATCCTCTTTTGACTTGAGCATGTTAGGTTTGGGACTAGGTACCCGCTCTCCTGGTGAGGCCTGCTTGTTAGCTTCTATTCATGAGAGAACCTTGTTGGCTAGGGACCTAGCTTGTGACCACTGGGACAAGGAGACTGATTCCTGGCAACAGTTCACACCATGCTCTAATTTGGTGAAGTGACTGCAGATAAGAGCCAAGAAAGCTATTTGAAAGTAATATCCTGCAGAGAGTTCTAGATCTTCATAAATTAGCACTCTTCTAAATGATTCTTTTGAAATTTTGGGGGTGGGCTTAGAAATGTTTCTTGGGAAACTGGTTGCTGTTACAGATGAATCTAGGTAGCTGTGGCATTATTACACTGTATATTTTTGATTATGGTTATAAGCCCATTACATGCATTGGGTATGCAATTTAAAAAAGTACACCCAAGGGTTATACTTGACCCTTCTTATTATGAGTAAATTTAAATCTGTTAGAGTTGTAGACAAGTATTCTCTGTTTTTAGTTTTTTAAGATAGGGTATCTCTCTAGCCTTTA
>PVHP010034196.1:0-19113 GCA_004024765.1 Zapus hudsonius
CAACTGATCAGGGATGGGGAGGGGGGGAATTGGGGAATTCGGGATAACAACGCATGGTTTGCCCACTAAATATTGTAACTCATTATGGACAATAAATATATATTAAAAAAAAAGATTTAAATGGGGATGTGGGTTGGGGTTAGAGGAATTGAAGGGGATGATGGGGGTCACAGAAAAGTAAGGGCGTGTGAAAAAAGATGTACAAAATCTTTAAGCTATAAGTTAATTAAATTAAAATTTAAAAACTATTGCAGGGAAAAGCACAGAATGGGTAAATAATGCTGATCCCAGAACCTATAGATAATAAAAGAAAATATTAGTTCCAGTTCTGGGACACTACCATATGATATTATGGTCAGGAAGTTTCCATCAGCTCCAGAAACAATAAAACAATACATGATACTTTCATTGTGCTTGGTTGCTAACCAGATCTATATGGCTAACCAAATTACTGCAGACAGGTTTGCAATAAAGTGTTTACAGGATTCAGAATAATCAAGCTACAACTGAGCTGGCTTACTCCCTGTTCTCTAGCTATAATAGTGCCAGCAGGTGCTATGCAAGGTGCTGATGGGGGTGCAGGAGAAAATGTATCACCAAGTTGTTGACGCTATAAGCTACACAACCAACCTGCCAGGCAAGATGTGCTCACCAGTGCAATAGTGGCTTGAATCCTTTTGGAGGTAACCAACTGCTTTCTAGCTGGTTTCATAGGAGGGAATTCATACCAGGTATCATAATCTGGTCAAACTCTTAATGCTGGGGTGGTTACAGGTCCTAAATGGGAAACTACTATATATATACTAAATGGACAAGCTATCAAAATCCCTTCAATATTAATACCCATGGTCAATTGTTGCTTTCAGACATTGTTAGAGAAGATTCTTTTTAAAGTGGGCAGTGGTTAAGGCAGAAACATTGAGTAGCATGATAGAAAACATATGACAACTTCAAGTTTAAGAATTTTATAGGAGTTGGAGAGATGACTCAGCGGTTAAAGCACTTGCCTCCAGTGCCTAAGGTCCTGGGTTCTATTCTCCAGTACCACATATGCCAGACCCACAAGGTGGGGACCCTGGTGCTCTCTCTCTCTCTCTCTCTCTCTCTCTCTCTCTCTCTCTCTCTCTCTCTCTGTATCTCTCTACTTGAAAATGAATAAATAAAATATTTTTAAAAAAATAATTTTATAGATGGCTTCTTTCCTTTCTCTTTTCCATTGGAAATTAATTAAAATGAATCACCTCCATAAATTAGTGAATTTGTCAAAAAGTAGATTTTTGAAATTTGAATTTTTTTTGCACATTGATGATCTGGATATAGACTCTTGCATTTTGATTCATACATTACATAATCTAGAAAATGAAATATATAAGGGGCTTCCCCGGACAAACAAGAAGTCTTTTTCAAATTTTCTTATTTGTTTTATATTTTTGCTCTACTTGTTTCTATCTCTCTCCAAATGTAGAACTGCATCTGAGCAATGAACAGTATCCATTACACAGCCTGAATGCTAACCTATTGTGAGATCTTCTGTACAAAAAAAAAAAAGTCCATTCCTTTGAATTCAGCTTCATTGAAAGTCACAGAATTTGGCTAGCATGAAGGCAGAGTCTGAGCCAAAACATCACAAACTTTTTGCAGTCTAGTTCCAATATAGTACTTATTCCACTCTTAAACCTCATGAGCCAGATCTTCACAGCTCTTGGCATTCAGATATTAGAAACCCACCAGAATGGCTTTTTGAACTCTGTATAACAGTTATAGACCAAAGTTTCAAATGTTTTCACTTTTGTCCCACAAACCAATTCCAAATACTATAAACTGTGTGGCCAGCAACACTGCACGGATTCTTCTGGGAACTTGTCTATTGGCTGGAAGAATAAAGTGAGCAAATGATGAGAATTTATGCACTCAAGAATACAATAACATGAATTAAAAATGGACTCTTAGTGGCTACAGGCTTCCACCCAAGAGGGTAAAAATGTGGAAGTTATAGCTGACTTTTAGCAGGCCTTGGGGATGCCAATCAAGGGGATTTTCCTTAAGCGTTATAGCTCAAGGATCATGGCAGGCTCTGGGAAACCAGTTAAGATATGTCTCTGGAGTAGGAGCCAGAATAGTGGATCTCTGAGACAAGAATAGCCTATCTGTCTGCAAGGTAGGTTCAAGAATTTTTCCTCCAGTGATTTCTGAAGTGATTCTGTCACAAAGCTAGAGCAGGACCCTGTCTTCTGATTCCTGGGATGGATCTGCATCAAGGTTCAAGCCGGAGCTCTTTTTACAAGCAGATTTTTCCTTTTCAGCATCCAGTGAGTCCGATGAGACTGAGAACCTGGGTACAGGGTGTATATATTGGCCACAGTCGCTTCTGTTTGGCTGGTTGCATGCCAATAAGTTGAAATCAAAATAAGGAGAATCAAAAGGATAAAACAGGAGAGCCATCTGAACTGAGAAGAGAAAATGCAAGTCTGCCAAAAGCTGGTGGCTCTGTTTCCCTTGTTTCCATAATGACCCTAGAACAGCAGGACACAGCTTTCAAAATGCAGTGGTAGGGTGTTCAGGGAGCTGTGGAGATTGGAAAAAATCTGTTATGGCTGTCTAAAGGCAACCTGGTAACTGCCTGCCCTGTGCGGGGTCATTTTTGAGCCTGTCTGTAAACAGTGTATTACTGGCACTTCGCGCCTGTTCTCTGTACCATATTTCTTTGTTAGTTACTTTTCTCGTGGCTGCAAAAAAAAAAAAAAAAAAAAAAAAAACTACAACAAGATGCTTAAGGACTGAAGAATTTCAGCTTACACAAATTTTGAATTTATTGTCTATCATGGCAGGAAGGGCACATCAGAAGGAAGGAGTAAGACACATCTGATCACCTTTTATCCATTTAGGGAGCTGACAATAATGTATGATTTTAACGATTTTTCTCTCTTTTAAAAATTATTTTCATGCAGAAAAAATAAGAGAAGAGATACAGATAAAGAGAATGGGCCCTCTAGGGCATCTAGTCACTGTGAAAATCTCCAAATACATGTGCATCTTTGTGCGTCTGTCTTATGTGGGTGCTGGGGAATGAACCTTGGTCATAACGCTTTTCAGGCAATGTAATCACTGGGCCATCTCCCCAGCCCAGCTTTCTTTTTCTATTTAGTATGGGACCCAAAGCCATGGAATGGTGTTGTTAACATTTAGGGGGGTCTTCTTTCTTTGATTAACCTAAAATTTCCTACAGATACATGCCTGGTCATTTGTTTTTTTGACATTCTATATCTATATCATGTTGCCCGTCAACATTGAATATAAAAAAATAATAGATTTTCCACTGAAAGAATATACTCTGCAAATATCAACACATCAAGAAACAACTTTATGTATAGTAGAATAGTCTGTAATTAACATGTAAAAGAGAATGTCAAAAACATATTTATCAAAGAATATACTGCAAACTGTAATTTACAACATGTGACTTGTATGATGTGTAAAGAGTTAAAGATAATAACATATACCTGGTAAAAATAGAATAATTTGGTATATAACTATATGCAAGGGATACATCTGATGAAATTACCAAAGCTAAAGTAGAGCAGAAATGGTAGCAGTATCAATATAATAAATTTCAACAACGAGTATAATGGGAGAGTCAAAGGTATATAAAATTGTATATCTGAAGTTTAAATAGTTATATGCATTTCTGATTATAATAACATTATTTAATATGAAACATTGAATTTCAAGACCTAAGCCTTCTCAGACTGCTCACTGCTCTAAAATTAAAAAAAGTGTCAGCAAATTTGTGATGATTACTGGAGGTCTTAGGATAAAATCTGATTGCTTACAAACCTCTTCTATTTTCTACCTTATTCCTAAAAGCCATAGAATTTAGCCTGGCCTTGAGTGTATTATGAATGAAAGTCATTTCAGGCCTCTATTTCCAGAATAGGAAGGTTGAATCCTTAGCAAACCTGCTTTGACAAGTAATTTTCCTCCACAATCACTTTAGGTAGAGTTTCCAAAAACACATCAGCTGCCTTCAAGTCGACTTAGTAGACTCACAACTCACTTCAAAGACTTCTTTCATCACCAAGCAACATTTTTCTTTGAACATATTCCTCCCCGTGGAATATATATGAATATATATATTCATATATATAACAATATATTCATATATATATATATATATATATATATATATATATATATATATATATATATTATAATATATAACAATATATTCATTTCTATGTCTGGTTTTCATTCAAGTCTGTAGATATTTTGCACAGCTGATATTGTTTAAATTTTACTGTCTTCAATGAAGCACACCCTTCAATAGGGTCAGGTGTTCCTGTTCCTCATGGAAGAATCCTCATTTAGTAGAAAGGGCATGCATGACCTATAAAGCAGTAATGATCATTCATTTTACACTTCAGTAGATCAAAGCATTCTTAATTTTGTTTCCAATAAAAAAGTGTCATAGGTTTGACAGTATATACTAAAATTACTATGAACTACAGATATCATGATAATGTAGTATTTTCAAAAGAATAAGCCAATATAAAAAATGGAAAAAAAGAGCTGGGGAAGGAACCCACACAACTAAGATTTTATTTATTTTATTATGTGTGGGGGTGTGGTCTTTGTGATGAGTATGTGTGATATGTGGTATTTGCAGGTGTGTATGCAGAAATGTGTGCATCATGCTTATGCATTCAAAGGTCATAGGTGAACATCGCGGGTCATTCTCATTTGTGTATTTCTCTCAGCCACAGTCTCTCTCTCAACTTAGAGCTGCTGTTCACCAGCAAACCCCAGCGATTCGCCTTCATTTTCCACCCACATATACTCTGGTTACATATGTCCATGAGAATGTGCAGGTTTATATATGTGCTCTGGGGAGCCCACCTGAGCAGTACATGGCCTGAGAGACTCTCATGCTTAAGTGGCAAGCATTCTTAGCAGGTGAAAAATATATTCACAGCCTTTTAAAAAAGAGATAAATTAATTCAGTGAAGAAAGGCTAGTATTCTTTTCAACAATTTCAAAAAGAAAAGTACATATAATGGGCACTAAATAGTAAGTAAAGGTTTACAGGATGTAACAAATATGTTAGTCAGAGGCTAGACATAACTAGGTGTATAGAATTCAATGTTAAACACAATTTAAAGAAAATGCAGAAAGTCACAGGAAGAACTTTTGATAACCATGGGTTTGGAAAGAACCTCATAGGGACACTGCTGAAAGCATGGCTTATGAAAGAGACATCATAAGATGCCGCAATTCAATTAAGGTGATTTGCAATTGGAGTCATTAAAAGAAGGCAAAGAAAAACGGTTATGAGCAATCCTTCCAAAACATATAGTTAAAAAGCCATGTATTCAAAATATACATATAGTTATTATATCTCATGTGTCCAATAATAAATGAATGCATAGACAGAAAAATTATAGACACTCATATATAATGGATATATAAATATCAATTAAAAAGAAATAATATTTTCTCATTTATAACACTTATGAATAAAGAGGTCATAACATAAATTAAATATTTCCTCTGTATATGTAAAAACCCACAGTGAATTTATAGCCATCCCGTTTCAACCACATTTCCAAACAGAAGGCAACTATAGATCTATAAGTAGGTGAATGGATAAATTATCTCTGGCACTTCTGTGCATTGGATTATTCTTCTGCAGTAAATAGAAGTGAGCTAAGTGATCCATTAGATGAGATGACAGACACTTGAGTGAATTCAGATCACTCTGTGAAAGAAGGCTGAGAAAAACAGAAGAAGGCTTATCAACAAGGATGGTAACTATGTGAGTGCTTGTTCAGGAAAGGGATGGCAGGAAGCATGAAGATGTAGAGCACAGGGCTGTTTAATCAAGTCAAGAGATTTTACACATGACACAATAAAAGTGGTAATAGTATTCTGTGCATTTTTGAGTGCAAAATGTGAAAAAATATAAAAATGTTGGGCTGTTAAATGAAGGAGAGTCTGATGGAGATATGTATATGGATTTCTTCTATATTTTCTATTCAATTATCTGACAAATAAATAGTGATTTAAAACATGGTCTCTTAATGAATTGTGTCCAGCGTCATCCAGATATTATAATTATCAATTATCTTTATTTTTAAAATAATATTGGGGATTGAAGCCTGGAGGACTTCATGTATGCTAGCCAAGTATAGTACTGAGTTACACTCTAGGCCTCTGTCTCTCTATATTAAATATCAGGATTAATTTCAAAAGTAAATACATTATAAATGTGCTACAAGATGGGAAAATATGTCAAATGTACTTTATTCAATAAATGTCTACTTCACACATTGTATAATGAATGAATTTATAAATGGCTAATTTAGATATGAGAAATAAAATTTTATAATTGGAAAGATCATTTTCCCTGTCTCATTAAAGTAATTATTTGAGGATTATTGGACTGAATGTTTTCCATAGTTAATTCTCTCCAGGAGACCATATGCTTTAGTCTAATTTACTCCGAAGTTGGATGAGAGGTTTCTTTAAAATCTCAGAGAAACGCAAATATCCACCTGATTTTTCATCTTTCATGACAGAGAATAGATGGAACATTGTGATAAACTACTTTCATTCCATATGTTCTATTTAAATCTTGCCAATTTCAATGTTGTAAAAAATGCAAATAAAAGAACTACCCATTTTTCATTCTCTATGATTCTGGAGTAAGGGAAATTACTTTCACATTTGGTAGTCAATAAAAAGGTGTAATAAAAAGTTGAGCTTTAAATAAAATTATTTGTCAAAGAGGTAAAAAGGGAGCACAGAAGCTATGGCAGGTGCACAGAATATGAAAAAGAGAAGGCAATTGGAAAATGGTGCTGTGGAAATCTTAGAAAGATTACTCTCTGTAGAAGATGACATGTTTACACTGGGAGAAAGATATGTTTACTGAGCTCAGGTAAATTAGAAATGCAAAGTAGATTATGACCATAAATTGTATATGAAGAATCAAAAATAAAAAACACATATTTACCAAAGTATTAGAGTTTAACTACAATAACTGAAAGTAAGTTAGGTTAAGATCCTAGTTTGGGACTCACTACAAATTAGGATTCCTATGTGTCTTTTTACATACATTTCATTTGAGATGATTTCAAAACAATTAGAAATGCAGAGAAGTTTTTGGATTCTGGGAAAAAAATCAAAATTTTGATAAGATTTTGGAGGCTTTTAATGAAATATTTAAACATCTTAAAATGAATAAAATCACAAGTTGTTGCACTGAGGG
The DNA here is from genome assembly GCA_004024765.1 of Zapus hudsonius. NCBI lineage: Eukaryota > Metazoa > Chordata > Mammalia > Rodentia > Dipodidae > Zapus > Zapus hudsonius. Next base: position 7,265 of record PVHP010034196.1, read on the forward strand.
GGAAAATGTCTAAATACTGATGTAAGTTCTGACTTTGAATGTCCATCTTGCTCAAGAATATAAAATGACATGTGTCTTACAAAGATCTATCATCTTGATGCAGTATACTTATATTCCTGAAACTTACACAGTAATTACACTCTAAATTCAGGTAGGCAATAGGAAGGAGGAGGAGGAAGAGCGAGGAAGAAGGAAGGAGAAGAAAGGAGGAGAAAGGAAGGAAGGGGAGAAAGAATGAGGAGGAGAAAAGAAGAAATAAGAAGATGAAGAAGACAGATTATTTTGTGTGTTTTTTTCTTTACAAATATTTATTTAGGGCTGGAGAGATGGCTCAGTGGTTAAGGCACTTGCCTCCAGTGCCTAAGGCCCCGGGTTCAATTCCCCAGTACCCACATAAGCCAGACCCACAAGGTCCTGGTTGCTCTCTCTCTCTCTCTCTCTCTCTCTCTCTCTCTCTCTCTCTCTCTCTCTCTCTCTCTCTCTCTCTCTCTCTCTCTCTCTCTCTCCTTGAAAAAGAATAAATAAATATAAAAAAACTAGTGTTTAAAATATATTTATTTATTTGCAAGCAGATAAAGATAGAGGGAGGAAAGACAGAGAGAATGGGTTACCAGGGCCTCCAACCATGCAAAGGAACTCCAGATGCATGTACCACTTTGTGCATCTGGCTTTATGTGGATTCTGTGGAATCAAACTTGGTCGAACATTATATGAAAGCACCTTAACCACTAAGCCATCTCTCCAGCCCTTCATTACTTTTTTTCTTTGTTTGTTTGTTGTTATTTTTGTTTGTTAATTTATTTGTGGTTTTATGAGGTAGAATATAAGCTGACTTGGATTCACTCTGTAGTCTTAGGTTAGCCTTGAACTCATAGTGATCCTCCTGTTTGGACCTCTGTGATTAAAGGCATGTGCCACCACACTCGGCTGCTATGGTAATTAAAAAAAAAAACTCTTTAAGTCTTATCTTCTTGCTTTCTATGGTTTATTATTCCTTTGAACATATTGACTGTTTAGAATTTCATTGAATTATGTGACTTACACAATAAAATATACTGCAGCCTTATGATCAGTATAGAACAGAACATTAACACACAGATATCCCTTGACTTATGAGATCTTGTTTAAGATGTCTGACATAGCACTGTTAAAATTGTCATAAAATTGTATCTTTAATTATTTGATGAAAAATATTTATTTATATGTTTGCAAGCAGAGAGAGACAGAGATGATGGGTGTGAAAGGGCTTCCAGCCACTGCCAACAATATGGGTGGAAATAGAGGAGTTTATTAACCCCACATCTGGAGTGGAGTGAGATTATTCTCAAAAAGATCTAGTCTTGAGTCGAGTTTGTATTTTGGTTTCATAAGTTTAGGAATAAAGTGTGGTTAGTAAGCAAAGTTACGGTTTCCAGAAGCAAACGTGACATTTATCAGCTGTGATCAGCACAAAGAAGTGGGTACAAAGGCAAAATTCAAAACTGACTCCATTGGCACTATGGACAGATCCACTATGTGCACCAAAGAAGGACCCTACTAGGTAGGGAACAGATACGAGGAAAACTGGGACATCTTCACAAGATTTGTTCATACAGTGTATATACTTATTCATAATAAAGATATTAAAATTTAAAAAACTGAGTACATGACAATCATGCAATTTCAAGAAGTCTCCAAACAACATACATGAATCATAATAACTTTTCAGAACACAAGCAATTTCCCAAAGCATGCATATCAATTATTGCTGCAGTTGGGTTGCCCTGTCTGTTACCCAGGGTGACACTCTAATCTAGTATCAACTATCCTCTCTGCCTTACCTCCAAGGACTCCTTTCAGCAAGGTTTTTCTCAGAGACTCTCCAAGCTGCTGAGCAGGGAGAAGTTCAGCTTCCCTACTTTCAACTCTTTCAGCAGCCTTACTGGTTTTTGGCTTTCTTCCCTCTTACAACTTTAGTGATTAACCCTTTTTCTGCCACAAGTTCACAAATCAATTCCTAAATTGATCTGACCCAGCCTACCCAGGCTTTGGTTTCAGTGAGGCAGCTGCAATTTGTACATCATAAAATCCTTCATGAATATTCAAAACCAGCACAGGATAGGCAAATTCAGACTGTTTTCTTGCCTCTTTATTTATAGCCACTCTGCTAGTAATTTGCTATTTTTCTCTCTTGCAATATTCTTTATGACTGTATCAAAATTTTTTTTCATACATATGTATATGTATATGATATTACATAATGTACCACATGCTTTGCATATATGGATAAAGCAGGTGTGTCTTTCTAGATAAAAATAATATTTTCTCAACACTATGGTTTATTTTTCATATGTTTATGTTTGGAAATCAGATGTTTATCCACAGTGGTGCTAGTCAATTTATATTAGAAATTCCACCCCAAAGTAATATGTTTCATTATTTTTCACATGCTTTAGATATATTTATTCAGATTTTATTCAGTAAGATTAAACACCCTATTTAGAACTATTCCCCATATACCTTCACCAACAGCCCCATGTCTACCAGAGCATTGAGGTTTCAGACATATATGGCCATGCACAACTTTTTGTGGGTGGTGAAGAGTCAAACTTGCAAAGTTTAAGGCCCTCTTATTCCTCATGTTTGCTCAGCAAGCACCTCTACCCTCTGAGCCATCTTTCTTGCCCTGCTAAATAAATGTTTATGGACTGTTACTCAAAAGAGTTTTTAACACTCAATTTTAATCATGCTATGGAAATTACCAGAAAATATCCACGATGAAAAGATATACAGTCCGGGATGAGTACTAAGATATACAGGATCCCTTGCCACAAGGACTAATACAGACAGCCCACGAAGGAGGATATACAACTGATCAGGGATGGGGAGGGGGGGAATTGGGGAAGTCGGGATAACAACGCATGGTTTGCCCACTAAATAATGTAACTCATTATGGACAATAAATATTAAATTAAAAAAAGTTATACAGTCAATGAAGTGTTAATGTCATGATTGAACTAATGTATGATTCCAAAACCAGCACATTTACATTGAATAATCTAGTTTTGTTGAGTTTAGAATATTGACCATGTTTAAGATGAATTTATTAAACTGGATTCATCTTTCAACTTGAGTGTATACCTTAAAATATTCAAATGTATTGTCCTAGCAAACTGAGCCTAAATTATCTGAAATATATTTTTAAAAATAAATGTGACCTCGCCATCATGATTCAGGAAACTTAGAGTAAGGGGGTGGAATGATTGTAAGAGCCATGTAGGGGAAGAATATCCAGAGACATCCCCTCCCTCCACTTATGAACAACACACAAAGAAAAAAAAAACTAGCTACTTTTGATACAATTCATAGACCCCTACCCCATTGTCTGGCTAGCAATCCCACTGAGGAGGGCCCCCAGAGGGTTGGGGACAGGGAGGAGGATAATGGGGTTAAGACCACGAGACTTGCTTATAAAATATATCTAATTATTAAAAATAAACAAGTTTAGGCCTGGAGAGATGGCTCAGCAGATAAGGCACTTGCCTCTGGTGCCTAAGGCCCTGGGTTCAATTCTCTAGGACCCACATAAGGCAGACCCACAAGGTGGTGGCCCTGGTTCTCTCTCTCTCTCTCTCTCTCTCTCTCTCTCTCTCTCTCTCTCTCTCTCTCTGCTTGAAAAATAAATAAATAAAATATTTAAAAAAAAATAAACAAGTTTAAAAATTAAAATGAACAAAACAGATGAATTTTCGTCTTCTAAATTGTATCAGTCAAACTATTTTTAACATTTACCAAATGGAGTCATTGATTAAAATGTAGCTAGTACAAGGGAATTCTTGCTTTTTTTTACTATTCAGTAGAAATTAATTCAAATTATACTTAGAGATTTAAGTAATAAAGACTGCAGAGCAAGTACTGTCCATGAAATGTTCACATTTTGTATGTTGTGTTCTATATGTGTAAATATATATATATGAGTACAAATATCTAATACTTCCAAAGAGATGTGTATGGTTTTCTGAATAATTTTAGTATATGAAGCTATGGTTGAATAATCATTGTCTAGCAGCCCTGATACCCAAAGCTCATCAACATTATTTCAATAGTAATATTAATAATCATTATTATTATTGTTGTTGTTAATTTTCATTGTTTACAAATTTAGATGATATTTTCAAAAAGGTTAATTAAATTGAAATAAATTTTATGTTTTACCCTTTATATGAGACCACTACTAACTACAAATTTATATCGCATGTACCAATTGGACATTGTTCTTCTAAAGGGATAAAATTGCTTTAAAAGCAAAAACTAAATTTAGCACCTCCCAAGCTCCAATGTATAACCAAGTTATCTGGGAAATTTGATCACGGTATTTAGTAAATCTATGAAAAGGCAGACACTTTACATTATGGAAATCCTTTTATGTTATGATTAATTCCCATTTGGATTAATTTCAGGTTAATGTGCTAAAATAAGAGCAGGCATGTTTGTTTAAAAATATAGATTTTTCTAAAATCAAGTAGAAACTTTGTATGGACAAATCTTTAGTTGATTCCCTCATTTCCCTCTTCCCTGCCCCCATTCCACTGAGGATCCTTCACAGCAGGATAACTGATATTCACAATTGGGTTGTGGGTTATAAATTGCTAGAGTTGCACTCTTCTGCGAAACAGATTCTTCAATGGAGAGTGAGATCAGAAGAGGCTAAAGTGGATAAGCATTGTTATTTAGAGAGATTTTAATTGATATGGCCTCTTTTTTGCTAGAGTGGAAGCTTCTTGTTGAAGTCCATAATCTTGATTCTAACTAGGTTCCCAGTATCAGCTTTGAGTTTCTTTCCACTGAGCAGATCTCTTAGCCAATTAGAGGGCCATTGGTTACCACCTAGGCTGGGTGCCAGTATTGCAGAGGTTTGTATATCTTATCAGGTTGGTGTGAGGTCTTCAGCAATAGGGTCTTAACTTTTACCTCAGGTAGGTAATGAAGAGCTTTGACAGAAACATGCCTTGTCTAGGGGACCTTATAGGTCTCTTTGATTAATAGCTCAATATGGGTTGTAACTAGTTTCTGGTATTGGAAGTTAAAAGCCAGAGCCTAATGTTTTAGGGTCTGACTTCATCCCATCCTCTCTAGGGCCCTTCTGACTAGACAATCTCTTCATGCTCCTATTGAGGGTTTAGTCTGCTATCCAGTAGGAAGTTTTCTACAGAATTAATTTATTTTGGATTTAACTTTCTTTATATCTTCCCCCCCCACACACACACACTTCCATCTCTATTATCTGGCCCAAAAGTTGTCTGTTAAGTAGGCATGTAAGCCAAGCTGTTCCATGATAGGATACACAAGTGAGGGAGAACATATGGCATTTGTCTTTCTATGCTTTTGTGAGCTTGCTTAGTTTTATTTATTCCAAGCCCATCTATTTATCCACAAATTTCACTATACCATTTTTCCATATAATAAATTTTTGCAGATACTAGAAAAGACAAATTCATATGAAAATTAACAATCAGACAACTTTGAGTTTTATTTCACCTCTGCACAAAAGTTTCTACATAAAATAAATGCCAGTTCCCCTTGAGATATTATTATGCTCATTTAAAAATGCTGTATATATACATATATTTTCTAATTCATTTCCCTCCAACTAGAATGCATGATTTATGATGGCATATGTCATGTGTACCTAGTCTATCATCTTGTCACCTAGAAATAGTTCTTGAATGAATTGATCCACTTTTAGGGTAGAAAACATGTTACCATTCAAACTGCATACATATGTTCTCCTCTCTAGTTTTCTTCCCTTCTCAAGTTTGATTTTCTCAGATCACTTCACTTCAGAGAATTGTTGCCTGAGCTTCTAGGAGGAAGACAGCTTTCACTGTATATAAAGTGGAGCTCAGAGCCAGCAGAGAGTTTCCTGTCAATCCTGGTAGAGTCATCAGGGATCTCCTCTTGCTCCTCATGCAGCAACCTTCGACTCCCTCCTCACTCTCCCACCATCTCACTCAGGTTTATGCACATCCAGAAATTCTTGCCCATTGTCACCACATCAAAAGTACTCACACATCCAAACCCAGCAATGCTCACCACACACACACACACACACACACACACACACACACACACACACACACACACACACACACCAGGGAAGCTGACATCATATTTATATACCATGGCCTTCCATTAAAAGCCCATTCTGATTCAGTAATCTCCCTCATTCTGACATGATTTTAATTAATATCTTTATTATGAAAAAGTGTATACATTGTGTGAGCAATTATTGCAAAAGTATCCCTGTTTCCCTTCTCTCTGTCCCCTATGCAATGGGGTCCTTCCTCAGTGAGCACACTGGATCTGTCTATAGGTTAGGGGGTATGAACTACACCAGATGTAGCCAGTTTTTCTTTTTTTCTTCCTCCTTTGTGCATTGTTGCTGGGGGGTTGATATCTCTGAATATTCTCTCCAACCATGGCTCTTACAATCACCCCCTCTTCCGCTCAATTCCCTGAGTCATGGTGGGTGAGATTTAAATTGGCTTTATTGTTGAGAACTTGATTGTCTCTGGACGTCTGTTATGGGTTATGTTGTGTATCATTGGTGTCTGTCTCCATTGACCTTTTATGGGTTATCAGACTTGCTGTGGTGATTGGTCTTCTGTTTTTCTTGTCACTTTCTCATAGGTTTCATTTGGGCCTGTGTGCAGGCTAGGTGTGTTTTTTCTCCTTCCAGGGTGTCATCCATCATCCAGTGTCTTGTTGGTGGAATTGGTTTGTACCAGGCTCTTTCAATGCCTTCTGAATACTACAAACAGAAACTCCACTGACTTGATTTTTAAGGTACATTCACAAACAAACACATATGACCCCATTCCCAATGCATCCACACACAATCCCTTCAAACTTTCTCTGTGTCTGTCTGTCTGTCTGTCGGTCTGTCTGTCTGTCTCTGTCTCATACACAATCATTTAGTCCCTGTCTTTATCTCTTTAGCAGAGTAACCAAATTTCCAAACTTTCACTAAATACAGAAAATAAAAACACAAAATACCAGGTTGTATACATGCATACATTTATGGGTATCTATACAAATGGTCATATACGTTGGTGAGTTTTATTCAGTTTCTGCATCATTGAAAACTTTTTTACCACAATTTTCTACAATGTCTTTACTAATTAATAATGGTATTTAAGTCAATAATTATCATCATATTCAATCTAATTTTGTTATTTATTATTTTGGTGAACTTCTAATGGCAACTCACTATGTTCATGATGTGACACTTTGTCCTCTGTTTTTATAAATTTTCTGTCTGTATGCTAAGTCAATTTTCCCTGATTACCTTTACTTCTCAGAGAACTCACTGTTAATAAGACATTTAGTTAATTCATATGAAGTTTAATGTCTCTATAAAGCTATCCAATTATTATTTGTAAACTAGCTGACTTTTAAAAATTGTATTTTATTTTCCATTAAAACATTCATATATGCATTCATGGATTATATTGTGATGTTTCAGTTCATGCTAATTCATGTTCAGCATGTTTTTTTATGGAGTCATGGTAAAGGGTATAGTGTTATGTTTGTTGATAAGAACAATTTTTGTCTTTATTATCCATAATTACATACCTTGTTGTCATGGTTTGATCCAGGTGTCCCCCACAAACAAATGAATGTGTTCTGATAGATCGATCCTCAGCTGATGGCAATTCGGGAATTAGAACCTCATTAGAGCTGTGTTGTTGGGGCGGGCTTTTGGGGGTTATAAGTCAGCTTCCCCTTGCCAGTGTTTGGCACACCTTCCTGCCGCTGTTTGCAGTGCTGTGGCAGAGGTGATGTCCAGCCCTCTGCTCAGGCCATCGTTTTCCCTGCCAGGATGGAGTCTCCCCTCGAGTCTGTAAGCCAAATAAACCCATTCCTCTACAAGCCGCTTTTGTTTGAGTTCTTTCTGTGCAGCAACTAAGAAGCTGACTGCAACACTTGTATTAGCAAATCTTGTGTAGGTGTCACAGTCAGCCACACACCACTGGGATGAATCTACAAACCAGTGACAGTTTATGGGAGGAATGGATTTATTTGTAGCTCTAGATACAGGGAAGTTCTATAATAGCAAAAGAGGCTGGCCCTCTTTCACAGATACAAGCAGAGAGAGAAACCCATTACCAACACCATACACACACTAGCAAACAGGCAGGAGAGGCAAAGAGAATTTATTCTCCTTTATATAGCCTTAGGGTGGGGTCTTGCCACCCTATCCCAGACTTAATGGCTTCCCGAGTCTCTGGAATTTCCTTCTTGCACTGCCCACACAGTAAAGGATCTTTACTTCTAGCTCCTTTGAGCCTCTTGACATCCTGCCCCCTGCTGAGAGGCTGCCTTCCTGTAAACATCCTGAGAGGCCCACCCAAGATTACTTGAAAGGTCAAGTTGACATCAAAACATAACCATCACAGGGCTGGAGAGATGGCCCAGAGGTTAAGGCACTTGCCTCCAGTGCCTAAGGCCCCAGGTTCAATTCCCCAGGACCCACATAAGCCAGACCCACAAGGTGGTGGTGCTGGTGCGCTCTCTATCTCTATCTCTGTATTTCTCTGCTTGAAAATAAATAAATAAAATAAAATAAAAATAACCATCACAGTAAGGTTTCGCTGTAGCTCAGACTGACTTATCAGACTGACTTAGAATTTCCTCTGTAGTCCCAGGCTGACTTCAAACTCATGGGGATCCTCCTAACTCTGCCTCCCAAGAGCTAGAACTAAGGTGTGCACCACCAGGCCTGGCTAAGAACATTTTAAAATGTAATAATTTAAATTACACTATGTGCTACTTAAAATTATATTTGCTTTGTTGTTGAGTATAACAAGATAACTTATTCCCCTTTCTAATTAAAATTTTGCAACTATAATCTCTAATTCCCCTTCTGCTATCTGGCATTTCCTGCCCAGGCCTCTGGTTATCAGCTGACTAGCTCACAGATTGTCAGAATGGTGCTCTGTGAGAATACACCTCAGATTGGAATTTACTTTCTTTTCTAACAGACCTACTATTTCTTATAAAGTACAAGCAGAATGACTCAGTCTTCTCTATGAGACATCATTTCTCTTTCATTCAATAACCCAGTCCAGCCTTTTTTTTTAAATTTACTTAGCCATATCCATCTTGTTCTCTCTGACTATAATGCAAAACTCTCTATATCCCTCACAACACGTAATGCAAAAATGTCTTAATAGTTTATTTACCTTGTTCCTGAATGTTAGACTGCCCACAGAGAAGGATATCCAGTTGATTGGGGATAGGGAAGAGGGAACTTGGGGAAATGGGGATACCAACTCATTATTGGCCCATTCAATGTATCTAAATATGGACAATAATGGAAAAATAGAATTATGCATATATGGTCCAATGGAAAAAACATCATTAGCAGTAAATCACATCTTATGCTTAAATTTCACAGTGGCAAAGTTCCCTTGTAATGTAATCTGTTATCTACTTCTCTTGATTTTCCTCTCTTCAAGCTTCTCCACTTTTTTCTAGCCACATAATTATTGTAGGTTTCTGTCATTCTGTGTTAGGTGTGGTTCTATGTACCTGTGTGTACACTCACATTGCAAAAAGAATGATCTCAACAGTAAAGCCAAATTAAAACTGACCCATCATGACTCAGGAAACTTTAAATAAGTGTGTGCAGAAAGGAGTAGGCTGACAATACTTCCTACTGGGAGAGAACAGTGAATCAGGAATGGATCACTTGTGCAATGGAGGAGACAAAGCCTGGGGAGGCAATCAACAGCTTTTATATTTGGCCAAATATTCTACTTGGTGAGGGGGAACCTACAACTGGAACTGGGGACTTAGGGCAATATGTACTGGGAGCCAGACTCTTGGGCCCCCAATGAGAGATGCACTATGCCAGCTATTGACGGAGAGGCTACTAAAAGTAGAATATAGCTAATTTAGAAATATGTATCTCAGTTAACCTATACTGATTTCACTCTGTGATGGAGACTCTGTTTGTATCTTTCAGAATGCAGCAAGAGAGCTCTGGTTCATCCAACCCTACCAATGAACTGCAGGAGGATAGCTGACATCCTGATGAGAGATGAGCCATTCCTGACATAGCTGGGTGGATTCTTATGGAACCCTGCAGAGAATGATGGGATGAACAAGTGACCCAGGGCCACAGCCAATCAGTTAACATAGGATAAACCAAGGAGACAGACACCAATGATTTTCAACAAAACCTAAACCAGAAGTACAGAGAACCCTAAGTTCTCAACAATAAAGCAGCCTTAATGCTCACCCACCATGACTCAGGGAACTGAGTGGAAGAAGGCCCAGAAAGATTGTGAGAGCTGTGGTGGGGGAAAATACCCAAAGTCATGGCTGCCCTCAGTAGCAACACTCTAAGGCTGGCAGAACAGGGCTGTCTCCTAGTCTATTCATGGTCCCCTGCCCCAAGGACTGATCCAGACTACCCAGGGAGCAGGATATCCAGCTGATTGGGGATGAGGAAAAGGGACATTGAGGAACAGGAGATAACAACTTATTGTTTATCCATTACATAATGTAACTCATTATGGACAATAAAATAAGTTATACAGACACACACACACACACAAAAAAAAAAGATTTTAAGACACATGTTGGGGGAAAATATCCAGATACATTGCCCCCTCTGCAACGACAACAACAACAATAACACACACAAGCAAAAAAAAAAAAAAAAACATGGCTACTGCTTGAATAATTCATAACCTGTTATCCCATGGAGCATTCCAGAAATCCCACAGAGGAGCGATGTCATTATTTGGGGGCACAGAGGAGGGAAATGGAGGTTCCCATTACAAGACTTGCTCATAGAGTAGTTCTAATTATTAGTGGTTTTTTTTGACAGGAGGATGATTTCCTCCCCCAAAATATATGACTTTAGCATGTATCTAACAAACATATTTGGAGACCTCTTACATAAATGTTCAACCACTCCATTTTCTATGGCTCGTTTTTTCTCTTTTTTGTTTTCTTTTGTTTTTGAGGTAGGATCATGCTCTAGCCCAGGCTGACCTGGAATTCACTAGGTAGCCTCAGGTTAGTCTCAAACACATGGTGATCTTCTTACCTCTGCCTCCTGAGAGCTGAGACTGAAGGTTTGTACCACCACACATGGCTCATTTTTAAATAATGTTATTGATATTATGTTGCACAGATAATATTAAAGTTCGTGAAATTGTAAATGGAAGAAATGCCACAGCTATGAGGTTTTTAAAAAGAATGTAATAGAAGTGGGTGCTCTGTTCAGTTCTTTTCACTGTTCTCAGACTAAAAGTGCAACAACCTCATGAGTGAACACATTTGACTAAACATGAATTGAGTCTTTCTTTAATAATAGCTACACATCTTCCTTTCTTGTAAGAAAAATGCCATTTATTATATTTATCTGTACTTTAAAACGGACATATTCTGCTTTCCACAGTGGTTGAACAAGTTTTCAATCCCACCAGCAGTGAATGAGGGTTCCTTTTTCCCCGCATCCTCGCCAGCAACGATTGTTGTTGGCTTTCTTTATGATTGCCATTCTGACAGGGGTAAGGTGGTATCTCATTGTCGTTTTGATTTGCATTTCCCTGATGCTTAAGGATGTTGAGCACTTTCTCAGGTGAGAGAAGGTCATTTGTGTTTCCTCCTCTGTGAATTCTCTGTTGAGATCAGTGCCCCATTTTGTGAGGGGGCAGTTTACTTTTTTGTTATTAATTTTTTTGAGTTCTCTGTAGGTTCTGGAAATTAGGCCTTTGTCTGAGTTGTAGCTGGAGAAAATCATCTCCCAGTTTGAAGGCGGTCTATTGACTTTGAGAATGGTGTTTTTGTCT
>PVHP010034197.1:0-19263 GCA_004024765.1 Zapus hudsonius
CTGTTCCTGGGTTTGGGATGCTCCTGTCTACACCTGCCCTTGACATTACAAATGATTCCTTTTTAAAGCTTTTTCTTGACAACTTCCATAAGTATAGATAATATATGATGTTCATAATTCCCTCCCAATACTCCCCTACTTCCCCTTCCAAATCCCTCATCTACCAAATCCTTTCTTTCCAACTAGTGTCTCTTCCATTTTGATGTCATCATTTTTTCTCCTATTATGCAGGTCTTGTATAGGTAGTGTGAGCCACTGTGAGATCATGAATATTAAGGTCACTTTGTGTCTGAAAGAGAGCATTGTAAGCAGTCCTCCCCTTTCTTTGGCTCCTACTTTCTTTCTGCCATCTTTTCCTCAATGGTTCCTTATCATTGGAGGGTGTAAGAAAGGTGTCTCACTTAGTGCTGAACACCCCATTGTCACTTCTCAGCACTTTGGCAATGTATGAGAGGTAACTCCTTTATATTTTTAATAATTTAATCAAAACTTTCTGGAAGGTTTCTGGATTTTTTATCCATTTAGTATAAAAGTAAAACAAAATTATTTAAATTCATAGTTTCTGATTTATTTTATTAGTCTTAAGGTTAGATGTATAAGTACTTACCAAGTTTGTGGGCATTCTATGGCATATTTAATGGAACACCATAAATTAATGCCTTAAAAATCAATATGTATCTAATGCACTGTTAAAATCATGCATATTTCATTAATTTTGAATTAGTTCAGCTATCTTAAAGATCTGGCCAAGTCTTTAAATTGAAGGCATCCTGCCTAAGGGGTGATTTATACCAAAGATACTTTATGAACAAAGCAGGGCCTAATTGTCAGGCTTTAAAATTATTAAAATCCCATTGATAATATTTATGAACCCACATGAATCTATCAATTCTCTTCCTCTATAGTTTTAAAGCTATTACCCTCCATTTTCAGATTTCTTTCTGTATTATTTGTAGGTCTACCTCTTGCGATATAATTGCTTTGATTATCTGTTCCATTTCTTTGTGTCTTAAGGTTTTCTCTTCTTGTCTACATATTAAATTTCTATTTTTTTATTACTCCCTCTCAAGGCAACAAATTTATTGAACATCTGAAAGGCCCCCAAATAATTTTCTGAAGCTTTTACTTACACTTTTCTCCCTTAAACAGTTAATGGTAGAGGTTAAGAATGTAGTATAAAAGAATGGTAGTTGAGCCAGGCGTGGTGGTACATGCCTTTAATCCCAGCACTCGGGAGGCAGAGTTAGGAGGATCGCCATGAGTTCAAGGCCACCCTGAGAGTACATAGTGAATTCCAGGTCAGCCTGGACTAGAGGGAGACCCTACCTCGAAAAACCAAAAAAAATGGTAGTTAAGATTAGGAAATTGATATGTTAATATGTCAGAATTGGGGACAGGAAAGATAGTTCAGTGGTTAAGGCCCTTGCCTATAAAACCTAATGACCTGAGTTCAATTTTCCAGTACCTACATAAAGCAAGATGCAAAATGTTGAGCATCTGATGTCTTTTTGTAGTGGCTGGAGGCTATGGTGTGCCTAATTTCTCTGTCTGTCTCTCTTTTCTTTCTCTCTGCTTGAAAATAAATAAAATATTTTTAAAAATACTTATATGTCAGAATTGTGTAAAATATCTTCCTAGGAGGCAAGGTACTTACTTCCCTTCAGCATTTTCCTACCACCAGCATTTGATACTGAGGAAACATTTTAATTCTTTGGGATTTGATGCTTCAGTGATCTGCTAGCTGAAGGGAGGGATACAAAGGTCTCTAGAAAATCTTTTCTGCTAGTGTAGTTACATACTCATCACCCAAGATAGTGCTCTGGTGACAGACAGAAGAATCATCTCTATCCATTGATGAATCAACTAGTTAACCGTGATTGCTTGAAGAAACACGGGTGACTGTCAGCAGCTGTGTCACTGAAATTTCTAACCCAGCATAGGTAATGATCTCACCAAAATATACCAAAGAACAAGCAAACAAACAACAACTGAAAAACTGAACAAATGTGGTCCCACCTTACATTGACCTTCCACTTATCACTACCTGATGGAAGGTGGTGGGACAGAAACAGGAGATCCCATAGCAATCTTTGCTTCCAGATGTTCTATGGGCGGGTCATGCCTGGAGGAAGCATCTACAGCACAACATTAACCTGTGCTATTATTTACATCTGATTCTGTGCAGTATGTCTTCTGGACCACCATGTTAAAAAAATTATTATAATAACCTGGCATTACATGATGAAATCTCTTTTAGCTACATTTTTGTGCTGTGGTTTCTAAAAATATTCCTGTAACTGACAAAACGGAACAATTATGTTTATTAAAGATTGTGGCTGGAGAGATGGCTCAGCAGTTAAGGTGTGGTTCAGTTCCCTAGGACTCCTATAAAGCCTGATGCACAAAGTGGTGCATACATCTGAAGTTCATTTGCAGCCGCTAGAGGCCACGGCAAGCTCAATCTCTATCACTGACCACTCTCTTTCTCTCTCTTTCTTTGTGTGTATGTATGTCTCTGTGTTTATTAATAAATGAAATATTTTTAAAGAACAAAATGATTGGAGAAATGCAAACTAAAGTCTAAAGGCTTCAAGCACAGGAATCATCAAAACGCCATCATAATTTAATCCAAACTGCCCTTTATTCACAGTTCTAATCACTAATATACTGATATTGAATCAGAGACATCAAATGTTAGGCCCAATTTCCTCTCAGTACATTCCTTGTCTTTTTACAATGCCATCTGACAATGTCATATGTGTATATATTGTATTTGTATCATACACAGCTCTCATTATCCTTTCTTATCCCACTGTGCTTCTACTAAATCCATTCTTTCCACCCCTTTCAGGGGTGACTCCTTGGTAGGGAATGGTTATCCCTCCACCAAGAAGCTTTAACTGCCAATATCTCCTCTGAGAGGAGTGTCGTCTCCTCCCTCATTCATGATGGAATATTGACAGGTCTTGTGTAGGAAAGTGGAGCAACTGTAAGGTCATGAGTACAATTGCCACATTATGTTTGAAAAGCAGATTTCTAAAGCATTCTTTCCCATCTTCCAGCTCTAACATTATTTCTGTCCCTTCTTCTGCAACAGTCCCTGAGCCTTGAAGAGGGTGACTAGATGTCATGTATAAGGCTGAGCACTTGACAATCACTTATTTTTAGCCCTTTTACCAATTAAGAGTCTACATTCAGAGATGTCAACTAAAAGATAAACTTTCCTGACAGATGCTGAGAGTAGCAATAATCTGTACACACATAAATATTCAGAAAACAACATACTTGACAACACATCACTTCAGCAAAGCAAAAGTAGTAAGTCCCTCCCCCACCAGGCCTATGGCTTCCTCAGTCATGGGCTTTTGACCATACCAGGCATGAATGTCCTCTGGTGCAATGCACCTCAGATACAGTCAGAAGCAGGTGCCTACTGCTATAACAGTCATGCCACTATTGTACCCATAGGCACAACTTCCTTGGCAGGTCAAAGAGGAAGCATGCAGAGTCCAGAGCTGGAAATGATGATTGATGATGTTTCCTTTCCCAGCATTGTACCTTTGAGCACTACCGAAGCTCCAGCAAGGACAATGTCTTCAACTAAGCTCCAGCTTGATTTCTCTAAATGAGAAATCCCTGAAACAGAGACAGGGTAGCAGTTGGTTTGAATGCAATCTGCCCTCTATTGGCTTGTTTTTGTTTGTAATTAATACCAGTTTTGGGACCGTTTTGAAAGTAGATTTTTTTTCTACAGGGGGTATGTCATTGAGACCAAACACTGGGGTGATACAGTCCAGCCCCATCTTCCCACTAATACTACTTCTTTCCTGCTGCTCTAGAGATCTAATGCCCAGCTATTTGCACATGCTATGGTTTCTCTACCTTTAAAGAAATGCCCCCTTCAGATATTAGGCTGGAAATACACCTTTTCCTTCCATAATCTTCTATTGGTTGGGTGCTTTCACAACCTTGCCATAAGAAGGTAACTGTTGACCAAGAGCAATGTCAGTAGCCTGTTTGATTTTGTGATCCTCTGTGACTTGCATGACCAACATAGTTATATTTTAATTAGCTTACAAAATAGATCAGCCTATATATCCATCACTGATGAATGGATAATTAACATGAGATGCATATAAACTATGAAATTATATTCAGCTATAAAGAAAATTGAATTTATGAAATTTGCAGTGAATGAATGGAATTGTAAACCAATTTACTGATTGAGGTCACGCAGGCCAGAGAGACAAATGCAACAGTATGTTCTCTTTCATATATAGACCCAAGCTTAGAATTTCCAGATGAGCATGTCTAATTTGTAATGTGTAGCAATCAGAGAGCTAGAAAAAGCCAGAGAGGGAAAAGGCCTTGATGGGAGTGGGGAGTGGATCATAATGGATATAAAAGTCATGGGGTGGGGGAGGGTCCTGGGGTGGAATAGTCTAAGCAGAGATAAGGGCAGGGTGGGAAACAGGAGGGAGAGCATGGAGGATTCACTGAAACAGGAGATACAAAGACACCATATGGGAATGTGTCTCTTCATCCCTGCCATAATAAATTTATTACAATGTATTATGGATTAAGTTGTAACCTTCTATCCTAAATTCCCATGTTGAAAATATAATCCCCAAGGTAATTGGATTTAGAGATGAAGAAGAGGGGACATAAATGACACATGTGGGACTGAATTGGTTAGACATCGCTTGACTATGAATAAAATATCTTGTGTAATCAACATAAAGAGAGGCATCATTTAAACTGACTCATGGTTTCAGAGACATCACAGCCAGGAACACATGACCTAACAGAGCAGTTCACACCTTGGCCCAATAGGAGGTGGAAAGCAGAGAAAAAGGACACAGGAAAGGGCAAGGACAATTCCTCAAGAACATACCTTAGTGCCCTACTTTCTCCAACTAGGCCTTATTTTTACCACCTCTTAATAATGCTATTCTATGATAAACTTATCAAGAAATTAATCCATTGAGAAAGTCAGAGAGCTCAGAATCCAGCTGTCAAATATAAACACAAAGTTGGGTTTTGCTAATCTCCTAGGCACTTTGTAATACATTCAACTAAATAATGATTAATCATCACAGCCACTCAATTTATAATATGGTGGTTTAATAACCTGAGAAAACTAAAGCAGTGTTTATTCTCTCCTTGGAAATCTATTTTATTACCAACAATATAAATTCTCTGAATCAAATTTCATCCAAACAATCACCCTTTCCCCCTCACTGGTCTCCTATTCTAATCTGTTCATCTTTGCTTCTCTATTAAATTATCATTAACAGGATCCTCCTGTAAAGTGATTGGATCACATCAAATCTCCCTACAAAAGACAAAAACAAGTTCATGTTTTTTTTTCCTTTATCTATAGTAAGAAGACTTAAATCCGTATTGAATTAGCAGAGTCTTTAGACTCAGCAATGACTAGAACATGATGAAAACACAAATTCTGCTTTATTAGTCATCTGCTTAGCAAACATCTACCAGATCCTGCTGATACTATGGCATTCTTTCTCTGGCAGGTGTGTCCAATCTGTCACTGTGGTGACTTTCAGCAGTGCCTTCTGTAAAGAGTCCAGAGCAAAGTGGAGGCTTTCTCACAGCTTCCTCTCCCCCTCTTCTCCCAGTTACATCATTTTCTTGGAGAGAAGCCTGCTGCCAATAACTGACCTAGCCCTAGACCAGAGCAGTACTCGGGGGTCTCTCCATGCTGCAGTTTAACTCTGAGGAGCTGTTAGTGCTTCATGCTTCCTCTCCACATGAAAATGCAGAGTTCCCTTCTGCTTCCTGCTGAGCCTTATTCTCTAGATCTCCTGCTTCATTTACCCTCTTTTACCTGATCTCATTACCTCAGTGAGCATTGGATCAGGGATTTTGTCTCCTACAGGATTTGCTTCTCATACCTAAATTAAAAGAAGCAGTGATCAATGTCCAGAGGACTGTATTTAAGAAGGGTGGATTTGGGGGTCTTAGCTGATACAGTAGTCTATGCTCTCGGCTATCTTTCCTCTAGGATTAGACTCTTACATAATTGATTGGTTGACAGCTGCTTTGGGAAGGCTGTTCTTGCTCTGCCTTCTATTTCACGGGTCTAACCTAGTGAAAGATTTAATAGACACAAGAATGAGAAAGGAGAAAGAAGACTTAGAAGCCACTCTCATCACTGCTGACACATCCATTGGAGAAAGCAAGTCACCAGCCTGCCTACATTGTATGTATGGTCAGAAAGCTGGCCTGCTTTGGTGTCTGGAACTTTTACGTCTTCTCTCAGCTTATCCTGTGCCTTTTGTCAAGAATATTGTCAACATGAAAAATCAATATTGTGTAGATTTGAGTTTGCCCTCAATGAAACTCTAGAGCATGGTGACTCATCTCTCAAAATACAATGGGAAACATTTCTCAGAAAACAGATCTCTCTTGTTAATTATTGTATTTAATTATGTCTCTATTACTTAAACTTTGATTTAAGTCTCATAAGTGTCAGTCATTCTACATGACACTGCAGGTTAAATTTCAATCCATTTTCTCTTCAGCATTTTCTTTTTCTATTGATTTGGAATCCAAAACTAGGCCAAGTTTCTGTTTTGAAAATGTGTCAGATTCAACATCAACGTCTTCAAAGTTATATTACAAGTCTTTCTCCCATCAGTGTGTACTCCATAACCAGAATATTTGAACAGACCTGTTTATGTCCAGCAGCTTTATTAATTAACAAAGCAGAAGCAGAAGTAATTAGAGCATGAAACACACACTGCAGGGTCACCTTACATCAGCACGAATACTTCAAATAATTTCCATAATATTTAAGCAACTCACCCTTTGCTTATAAGGAAAATTTGTAAACGTTTAAAAAATAGATAAAATAAGTCCATTTGGGCTCACAATTGTCTCTTTAATTATATACTTTCTAAAATGTGAATTTTGTCTGCCCTACATTTCATTGAAAAACAATTTCTGTTTGCCCTGTTTCTCTCATAATAAATAAAAAAGAGGATCTTTTTAGTTTTTTCCCCAATATATGTGGTAAATTTAGGAAAGAGCTAATGTTAATTAAGATAAATCACATTAGGTCTTATTAATTATGATAATTTTTTTATTACAAGCAAAATATCATTGAAAACTACCTGCCTGTTGATTCCGAGCAAGATGTGCCACTGGTGCTTTAGTAACATGAGGCTTCAGGGGTGGCAGGCACATAGCAGTTAGGACCACCTGAATAGGACCTGCATCACATTTCACTCCTCAGCATTCTCTCGTGGACCTACACACATCAATATAAGAGTAGAAGAGTTAGTTAAAGGAAGAGCTTCAAGCAGGATGGATGATCAGAGAAGGTTGCACAGAGGCAAATATGATCAAAATATGTTGAATGCATGTATGAAACTGTCAAAAATAAAAAATAAGACATGGAAAATTTCTCAAAAGATGTCTAAATGAAACTATGACCACAATGTGTAAAAACCTAAATTCCCTATTTCTAATCATAGATACAGGAAGAAAAGATAAGATAGTAATGTACCTATAGGTATTTGTTCTGAATTCCCAAGGTAGTCTAAAACCAGAGAGTACAGATATACTACATATAATGTGTTTTTATTGCTGTATATACTTACATATTTATAAGGAATTTTAATTTATAAATCCAACATAACTGACTAGCAATAATAATATAATAAAACAATAACAACACTATACTGTGATAAAAGATGCTTGAAATTTATTAATTATTTATTTGGGAAATTGTCTGCTTATTGCTTTTAATCTTGGTGAGTCACAGATAACTAAAGATAAGAAAAATAAAACTTTAGATATGGAAGAAATATTGCTTTATAGACTAAAAAGTATTATCCTGTTAACTACAATAATTTAGTAACTGTCAAAGTAGCATTGTTTTGAATTTCTAACCTGAAATGAGATTTTCCCAATTAAGTAAATGATTACTACTGCTTGCTGAACTGTATCCTAGCAACCTTAGTTAATGCAAGCAATTAATTCCAAAGAGCAGACAAAATAAAGTGAAAATAGAGAGCTGGGAGCATTGAAGATTTAAATGAAGTGTTTGTTTGATCCTTCAAACAACCTCAGGACAACAGAATCAGATGTTTGCTCTAACATTTCCCTTTGTGCAAAATCCTTTAAGTCAATTAATGCTTCCTTTTTCTTATCTGAATGAATATGGAAACCAAAGAAATTAAAATCAAACAATGGAAATTGTCACTCACCTTGCTTATTGATGCAGCATTATTCAATCTTATTTTTACTGCCATTTGTTCTGGAAAGATCAACTGCTAGATATATAAACAAATATGTTGTCATTGGAATAAAAAAACTAATTTTATCTGGAAATAGCTGTCTTACACTACTGTAACTAACATGTGTTTATTTAGGAATAATTTTAGCAAATTGATAATTTACTATGCTTACACTTGCTTTAACCTTATGAACCTCCAAAGTGATTCCATAAATATGGTGGCATTACTCTAAAGTTATTGTGCAACTTGAGAGAATAGTAAATATTATTTAGAATAATTTCTGGAGAAGCAGAATGAAATCAATTATCATGATGTTATTGGCTAAATATATTTTTATGAAAATTGCATACAACATATTAGCAATAAATAAAAAGTTATACATCCATAGAGCAGAACTATATGAAAAATAAATATGATGAAAACTTGAATCTTCATTGGATTTTTTCAATTATATTATTCAAGCTTAAAGCATGAAGTTTAAATTTAATGACCTCATATATTTCATATTTTTTCATAGGGTTCTCCATGCTAGTCCAAAAAGAATTTTCCCTTATGTTCAGTCTGAGAATGTTTTCAAGATTTATACAAGTTAGTAATAATTACTTGAGAGTTATTTTTCCTCTTAAATCTCCTAGGATATATAAAATATTTTTGAATCTAGAAATTTCAAAATTATTGACCCGTGCAGCTTATAACTATTTTTATCTATGGGGAGTTATACTAAATTAAGGATATTTCAGTGAAGAGATTTCCATTTATCAGCCATCTTCGGCCATCTTAACACCTTCATTTATGAAAGTGAGGTAAAACTGAGTGGCATTCAGGTAATCAGCAAATAAAAGGAATGTTAAAAGAAAACATATTAGCTATGCCTTGGAAATAGAATGAAAAGGTGTCTGCATGCCAATTCAATGGTATTATGTCCTATTGACAAATGTTATTTAATATTATAGTATGCCTCTTTTTTCTCTTTTTTTTATTTTTTTTTACTTTGTGTACTAGTTGTTTACATGACAACTTGTAGACATCTGTCATCATTGATGAAGATTTTGTTTTCTTTGTGTTTAGGTTAATCATCTCTTTCTAATATTCTATATGGAATTTTCCCCTAATGGAAGCACATGCATCTGCAAATATTTTAGAAGCAGTCCTTTCATTGTTATTTTGTCATGAGTTTATGAGTTGAATATAAGTATTCACTTTTATATATTCTAATTTTATAATGGTGATCATGTTTTATATTTGGAAAACTATAGTTTGTCAGAATAAAGTTCAAAAAAGGTAAGTACCTGTATAACTTTGATTGTCTACATTATTGGATAAAAATATCTATGTAGTTAAACATGATTTAATGCATGTCTCTGAGTGCACTGAAGTTATTAATTGTGCAGTTAGTGGGAGGGGTGTTCTAAATATGGGTAGCAATAATCTCTGGCTTACATCTTGGTGGACAAGCCTGACACACACATGCCTTTAATCCATGTACTAGGAAGGCAGAGGTAGGAGGATTGCCATGAGTTCAAGGCCACCTTGAGATTACAGGTCAGCCTGGGCTAGAGCAGGAACCACCTATCTAGAGAGACAAAAACAAAAGAGAAGATGAAGAAAGCCATCTGACTATTAGATTTAGCAACTTCATCCTTCCTGATCCACTGAGATGTAAGCAAGCAGGTGTGCCATGTTTTCACTCTATGAAGGACTCTATCCCTTCGAAACATGTACCAAAATAAATCTCTCTTCTCATAAATTCTCATCAGTTTCCAAAAATTAGTTATCATAATAAAAAGGTGACCAAAATGAAAAAAATAGAAAAAAATTACCTTCTTTAAGAATTTTAATAATGGCTTAAAGAAAAGAAATCAGTCTCATTATTTTTAGCTGATTTTATTTCAGTTTGTATTGCTTTATAAAATCATCAAAGTATAATTTGTGTTGCTATTATTGAGTAAGCAGCATTTTCTAAAGAATATTTATTATTTATTTTCTGATCATTGCATACACATACTTTAAAAACATCATGTTTACTCTCCTCTTTGACAACAACAAATATGTTAGAAAGATAAGATAATTTCTTTTAAAAATCGGGTTGCTTCTAAGACTTGAAATGGAAGTCTGCCGGTGAACATAAAGCGCCGTTGGCTACAGCTTTGAAGCAGTATTTCTTGTCTGTCAGGTAAAGTTCAACAAGGTAGAAAAATTATGGTCTACCTAGCGGCTCAACTTGTAAAAGATGTTTATTTGTAAGGCCATTTGACTGCACTTAGTGAACTAAAGAACCATCCTTTTGACCTCAAGTGGAGCACAGGAGGGACAGAATGAAATGTCACATTCAGAAGGCACAAGTCTGTAAGAGGCAGGCCTCAAAATGAAAAAAACAATACACTGCTTATTCAAAGAACTCTTCCTGTTATTTTTAAATTTATTAAGTCCACAAGTAGACAAGAAGTTATAGAAAAACATCAACAAATAAACATTTATATTATGCTGCAAATATAATTGATTCACTTGTAAATAATGACCTTTGACCATATTACATACCACACTAGCCTAAATACCCATAAACTCTGTAACTCACACATCTATGGTTAAAATGCTACCCCAAATCCCACTGGTTTCCAGAACACTCACTGAATACTCTATATTGGCTCCAAAATTCTGAAAAAAAAAAAAAAAAAAAAAAAAAAAAAAAAAAAAACTTTTATAAAAAAAGGAGAAAAAAAAAAAAAAAAAAAAAAAAAAAAAAAAAAAAAAAAAAAAAAAAAAAAAAAAAAAAAAAAAAAAAAAAAAAAAAACTAGACCTTTATTCAGAAAAGGGTATAAACCAACATTAAAAAATAAGATAAAAACATAGCAATTCAAGCTGAGAATCCCCCACCTAGGACTGTTAATGCCATAATGGAAGAGGCCAGAGCGGACACAAGGGAGATAACAGAACTACAAAGCCAAAATGAAAATAAAATAGCATGTGGTCATATCTGCAATGAGATCATGACCAGGATAATGGCTGAGATAAAAAAAAAACTGCCAAAAAAGACAGAAATGAGATAAACCAAACAACACAAACATAGCTATTAGATGGAACTGAATGGAGAAAAATCAGAGTGTCTGCAAAAATGCATTGAGAAAAGTGAAGGTGAACCAACTACAAGAGGAGCTTGATAATCAGATGATTGAGTGTGATGAGGACGTAAACTTAAGAACAATTCCAGGAAATATTAAAAAAATCAAAAATAGATTGGAAATTGTAACTCAACAGAGAAATAGAGACTATGAAGAAAAATATAACAGAAGCCAAAAATCAAACAGAATTTCTAAAAGACTCCTTTGAACCCATCAGTCACAAACTTGATAACTCTCAGACCTTGAAGACAAGGAAGATGAAATTAATAAGGATTTCATAATCTTCAATAAACTCAAAATATCATGTGAACAAAATATTAGGGATCTGAGGGATACCCTAAAGAGGTCAGGATCATGGAGATCCCTGAGGGAGTAGAAACTCAAGACAAAGGCACAAAAAATATTTTCAATAAAATTATACAAGAAAATTTCCGTTATTTTACAAAAGAAAGGCCAGTCCAGATAATAGAAGACCACAGAACTCCAAACAGACAAGACCAAAGTAGTAACTCTCCAAGACCTATCATAGTTCACATGCTAACATAGAAAGCAAAGAGATAGTGCTCAATACAGAAAGAGAGAAGTAACTCATCACTTATAAAGGCAAACCCCTCAGATTTAGACTTCTCATTAGAAACCATGAAGGCCAGAAAGGCTTGGAACAACGCTCTTCTAGGCCTAAAGAATTATGGCTTCCAACCTAGACTACTGTACCCAGCAAAGTTATCCTGCATAATAGATGGAGAATTGAAAGTATTCCATGATTAAAGCCAGCTCTATGATTATATGAACACACAGCCAAATTTACAGAGAATACTTTGGGAGATATTCCACAAAGAAGAGACAAGCAACCTAATTCAGGAGCCTAATAGAGGGGGAGCACAATAATCAATATTATTGTGCTAAAAATAAGAGGTCAGGTAACCCCCATAAACCCAGCAACATGGCATGGCTCAAAGCAAACCTCACAGATAGAAATCTGAGTATAAATTGACTTAACTCTCCAATAAAAAGACACATATTAGCAAGGTTGATCAGAAAAATAGACACTTCCATCTGTTGTCTTCAAGAAATGCACCTCACATCTAAAGACAGAAATCTCCTTAGGGTGAAAGGATGGGAAATGAGTTTCCATGCAAGTGGAAATTAAAAAAAAAAAACAAGTGGATGTGACTGCATTAATATCTGCCAATATAGACTTTAAATCAAAATTAATTTAAAAGCATAATGATGAACAAGAGGATATTATCATAAATACATATGCACTGAATAGAGGTGCACCACATTTCATCAAACAAAATTTACTTAAAAACAAAACAGAAGTAGACTTCAATTCCATCACAGTAGGAGACTTTAATATACCACTATTATCTCTAGGCAGATCATCCTAACAGAAGGTCTTCAGAGAAACAACATAGCTTAAAAACAACATAGATCAATTACACTTAACATATAGAACATTCCATCCCAAGACCAGAGAATATACATTCTTCTTAGAAGCCCATCAAACCTTCTCCAAAATTGACCATATATTTGTAAAAACAAAAAAACAAACAACAAACAAACAAAAACACCAAGCCTCCATAATTTCAGGAAGATTGATGTAGCCCCTTGGGTCATATCAGACCACCACGCATTAAAGTTGGAAATTAAAAATGGGAGGAGCAGAAGAAACTATACAAATTATTAGCAACTGAGCAATATGCTATTAAACAACAAATGGGCCCTTCTAGAAATCAAAAGGGAAATTGAAAATTCCCTAGAAGTAAAGGAAAATGAAAACACAACCTACCAAAACCAATGGGACACAATGAAGGGAACATTCATAGCACTAAATGCCTATGAGATCACAAAGTAATCACCTAACCACCCACCTTACTGGAAAAGCTAGAAAAATCCAACCCTTGGAGCTCAAGGCAAAAAGAAATAACTAAAATTAGAATTAGATTAATGAAATGGAAAAAAAGTAAACAATTTAAAAATTAGATGTAGCAAACAGTTGGTTCTTTGAAAAACTATCTAAGATTGATAAACTCTTGGTCAATCTAATTAAACAAACAAACAAACAAAAATAGAAGGCCCTAAACAATAAAATTAGAAATGAAAAGGGAGCGATCATAACAGACCCCAATGAAATTAGAAGAATCATCAGGTCATACTTCCAAAACCACTACTCCACAAAATTGGAGGACCTGGAAGAAATAGATGAATTCCTGCACACCTACCAACTACGAAAGCTTAACCCAGAGCTAATAAAGTTCCTAAATCAACCTAACATATTCACAGAAATTGGAAATATAATCAAAAACCTTCCTAAAAGTAAAAGTCCAGGACCTGATGGATTCTCAGTCAAATTCTACCAAACCATCAAAGAATTGAAACCACTCTTTCTGAAGGTTTTTCATGGTACAGGAAGAGAGGGAATTCTTCCAAACTTCTTCTTTGATGGTTGCATCACCCCAATCACAAAACTAGACTAAGACAGTACAAGAAAGGAAAAATATCCCAGATGAATTTAGATGCAAAAATCCTGAACAAAATCCCAGCAAACTGAATACAGTAACAAAACAAAAATATTATCCACCTAGACTAGGTAGGCTTCAACCCAGGAATGCATGGATGGTTTAAAAAAATCAAATGAAATACCTTGGAATAACACTAATCAAGTATTTGAAAGACTTGTATAGTGAAACATTAAAACACTGAAGAAGGAACTAGAGGAGGATGTGAAAAGATGGAAAGATATTCTATGCTCCTGCATAGGTAGAAATTATATAGTAAAAATGGCAATCATTCTAAAAGCAATATACAGATTCAATGCTATGCCATTCTTAACATAGAAAAAAAATAATCTGAAATTTTATTTGGAATAGCAAAGGCCTTGGATAGCCATATCTATCCTTATCCTTAGGGAAAAAAAAACAAACAAAAAAAACCCTTCTTCCGGTGGTAGCACAATTCCTTATCTAAACATATATTACAAAGCCATAGTAACAAAAATACATGGTACTGACATAAAAGCAGACAGGCAGATCAATGGAACAGAATTGAAGACCCTGATCTTAGTTTAAATAACTATATTTACTTCATCTTTGATGAATGTGCCAACAATGTTCACTGGTATAAAGATAGCATCTTCAACAAATTGTGCTGGAGCAATTGGATAAAATACTCATAAAAAATGAAAATAAATCCACTCCTCTCACCATTCACAAAAATCAACTCCAAATGGATCAAAGACCTCAACATAAAACCTTGAACTGTGAAAACCCTGGAAGAAAATAATAGGAGGAACTATCCCCAAAATAGGAGTAGGGAAAAACTTCCTTAACAAACCACCAGTAGCTAAGGAAATTCTACAATCCCTTACCAATGGGATCTCATCAAACTTAAAAGCTTCTATACAGATGAGCGTACCATACTCAGAGCCAATAGACCACCATCATACTGGGAAATAATTTTTGCCAGCTATATCACAGAGGAATAATATCTAGAAAGTAAAAAGAACTCAAAAATAAATCATAAAAAATCAAACAGTCTTCTCACAAAATGGGGCATTGGTCTCAATACAGAATTCAGAGGAGGAAACACAAATGGCCAGTAGTCATTTAAGAAAGTGTTCGTCATCCTTAATCAGCAGGGAAATGCAAATCAAAACTACAATTAGATTCCATCTTACTTCAGTCAGAATGGTAATCATTAAAAAATCTTACAACAATAGATGCTGGTGAGGATGCAGACGAGAAAGGAATCCTCATTCTCTGCTGGTGGGATTGAAAATTTGTATAACCACTATAGAAAGCAGTGTGGGTAGTCCTGAATAGGATGGATACAGAGCTACCAATGGACCCAGCTATCCCTCTATTGGGCATCTACCCTTAAGATTTCATGCTTCAGCAGAGGGACATTTTCTCAACCATGTTTATAGAAGCTCAGTTAGTAATAGCTAAGAATTGGAATAAACCCAAATGCTCATCACTGAACAAATGGATATCAACTTTGTGGTAAATTTACATGATGGAATTCTAAGACTCTTTCCTCATATGAAGTTCCTAACCAGGTTAAGATTAAACTCTAAGCAAACCTGAGAGGTGAATTTAGAGACTATAAAGGAGATGGTTGGAATTGGCAGGAGTGGGGATTTTAGGGTGGAGAGATTAACAGAATAAACTAAACCATTAATGAAGCAATACCATAAATTACTTAATTTCATACAATGAGCTCCTGAAGAAGCTGGGGGCATCACCAGGTAAAAGGGGCTATGAGTGCAATGGGAAGAAGCCTAACCCCATGAAAAATTGATCAGGCCTACAGCTCCTTCTCCCAATTATTGGTTCCATCCCACAGTGAGTTATTGATCAAAGAGACATATGAGGTCCCCAAAACAAGACAGGCTTTTGTCAAACCTCCAGAATACCTGCCCCAGGCCAATGGTAAGACCCTATTGTTGAAGAAACCACAAAATGTCATTAACACAACACCAATTGATCCCGTGAGATCCAGAATGTTATCCAGCTCCAGGATGTTAGCATGTGTAGTGCTAGAAATTGCTACACAAACTGCCAAGGGATTTTGGTCAATGATATTTGGAGAAAGCAGAGACCACTGATAAACAATTCAGACTGATGTCATGAGAATGCTGAACACACTGCTATATGGAATAAACCAGCAAGTCAAGAAGTGCTCACCTGGGCAATAGTGATGCCAAACCTAGATGGGTAATCAGTGGCTTTCAGATTGAATAAGAGATTCACTCAGTGACAAGGAAACCATAACTGGAACTGGGATCCATGGCACAATTGTATGGGGACTAAGAACCCTGGCTCCAAGGGGAAATTCCCAATACCAGAGAGATACAGAGAGGCTACACCCATTAGAATCTTGCTAAATTATCAAGGTATGTCTCATTTAACCTATACTGATCTCACTCTCTGATGGAGATTTTGTCTGTATTTTTCAGGCAGTGAGAGAGCTTTGTACAACCCAATTACACCAGGAAGCCATGGGATGATGGCTGACATCCTGGCAAGGGATGAACCACCACTCCATCCTATAATTTATGTCCCAAATGAAACCTATGAGAAAGTGTCAAGATAAACATGACACCTATGACCACATCAAGTCAGGTAACCCAGGAAAGATCAATGGATACAGACACCAATGATACCCAACACAACTCAAAGCAGAAGTCCAAAGACTTAAAATCTCAACAACAAAGCAGATTTAAAAATCACCCACCAGGCCTCAGGGAATTTAGTGGAAGAAGTGGCAGAAAGAATCTAAAAGCCATCATGGGGGAGAATATCCGAAGACATTTCCCTCCTCAGTAGCAACATACAATGGTGGGGGAACTAGCTACCTGTAGAGTAATTCATAATTCCCTACCTCATGGGCTGATCCAGTATGCCCACTGAAGAGGATCCCCAGTGCATTGGTGGCAGGGAGGTGGGAAATGGGGGTACCATCATAAGATTTGTTCATGCAGTGTATCTAATTATGGAAAATAAAGATATTTGTTTTAAAAAACAACACCATAAAAAAGTCTATTTTATGGGTGAAATATTTAGTAATGCACTTTTGAATGCCTACAAATCTTTAAACCTGTTTCTATTTCTAGATGTAAATACAATTTTCTATGCAGTTGGAAACTCTTTAGTGAAATTATTTGTTTTTGCTTGGTTGTAAGTGATTTAGATTGAACTGTTTATAATGAAAGTTGTCAGTAAGCTTTGTTTTCCTTTGCTGGTGGCTGATCTTTGATTAAGGCCAATTAATCATTTTTCATCAGGATGTGTCCAGATATGAATTATTTCACATCAGTACAGCAGGAAATCAGGATGCACTCTCAGCATGGACATGAGTCATCAGTTACACCAGTGATATTTTCTTGAGAAGTCTTTCATTACTTCTCATCAGTTCATAGTTCTCTGTCTGAAACTCCCATTCTCATCCTGGTACTTTTTCTATCCCTACTAATTGTGTCTCAGTTTTTATCTTAGTCAATCCAGTTTCTGGATGCATCATCTTAAATGTTTCAACACATCACGAGTCATCTGTCTCCACCAATTGTCCATTTCCTTTGTGATTTTTTTTGAATTTCCTATCTTATCTTTCTCTCTGAACTTGAGGCCAATCAGATAAGCAGCGATTTTATTTTATCAAGGATGAATCTTAGTGTTAATATCCACACATCTTTCAATGGACAACACCTGTGTGTCTCAAAAGCAAATGTTATTATTTTTCTAGGAAGCAATAAACTAAAGATAAAGGGTGTCTTGTCACTCCACTGACATAAATAAGATGAAGAAGCCATGCTGTTTTCTGGCATTTGTTTACTTCCCACATATTTAGCAAAGAAGCCTTCACTGATTCTTTCTAATCATGGCTCATGGAGACAAAGATCTAGGCCACACTTGGAGAAGTAGCCTTCAGCATACACTCTCAATATTCTCCTAACTGGGCATCTATAGATCTTATACCCCCAGTAAAGTTAAGTCACACGACATCACATTTTATTGGGAAATATGAGATTAAGGAAGAGGATAATGAATTTGAGTAAGTAAATATGAAAGTGGACATGAGGTTTTGGTGTGTGTTAAAAAATCCAGGTTGGTATATGACAATTAGAAAATGAGCTAAAGAAATTTAGATTTGACAAAGGAGTTCTAAACTTTTCAGTGTTTTGGGCCACATGAAGAAAGACATAGCAAGGCCGGAGAGATATCTCAGTGGTTAAGGCACTTGTCTACAAAGCCCAAGGACTTGGATTTGATTCCCCACTACCCAAGCCATATGCACAAAGTGGCACATGTATCTGGAGTTTGTTTGTAGTGGCTGGAGGCCCCTGTAGGCCTATTTTCTCTTTCTTGTCTGTCTCTCTTATCTTTGCCTATCTCTCCTTATAAACAAACAAACAAACAAACAAAGAAACACATATTAAAGAAAAAAGACATAATCACTTAATGAATATAGAAAACAATCAGGAGCAACCTGAGGGGATATATTACGATTCTGGTTTGAGAGTTAGGAAACAGTAAATTTGGTTCCAGTTAGTGAGAAAATGAATAGTATATTAGTTGGGCAAAAAATAAGCATAGAAAATACTGCCAGGTCCATCAACCCTCCTTTCTAGAGTTATACACTCTGGCATTCCTCAGTTCCAAATAAAGTCAGAAGTTGAAAAATCATTAAATGGCCTAGTATCATAACAATTTTAGCAAACCTATTTGCATTTCATAGCAAAAGCTATTTAGATTGCATGTATTTAGTTATATTTATTTATTCACATTAATAGAGAATGTCTTAAATGAACTACAGTAAAATATAAGGTCATTTCTTCAAGAATTATAATCGTAAAGATAATTGCAATGCAAAAACTGAAGAGAGAATATCTGGAGAGTACATAGGGGCAGGTTAATCAAAATTAAAGCCATATTAAAAGCCATATGGTTAGCTACCTATATGTTAAACAATTTATAAAATGGATTGAGCTTTCAACTATATGGCATGGGTAGGTAATGCTGTTCCCAGAAGCTATCAATTAGCAAAGAAAAACCACAAAGATAGGGGTGGGATACTTTCCAGTCAAATGTTGGTGAGGGAGATCCCTGAAGCCCCTGAAACAATACAGGCCATCACCAATTCTCTTTGCTGCACCCTAAATCTAGATTCATAAACACCACATGCTTCTATTGCAGAACACTGAGAAATCAAACTGGAAGGGCTGGCATCATCCTCCCTGCTGGACAGCCTACATAGTGTCACAGGATGTTGTACAAGACATTGTAGGAAGGTGGAGGAGGATTAGCATCAGTCTTAGCCGGTATGCATGCAACATATCCAACCAGGCATGTTGTGTCCACTGGTGCAATAGTGTCAG
>PVHP010034198.1:0-19198 GCA_004024765.1 Zapus hudsonius
AATGACACGGAATGTATCTAAGTTGCTATTTGTCCTGTGACTCTTTAACCAGGGACCCATAGGTAACTTTTAGAAAATTAAAGGTGAGAATGTGAATATTATCACTTGGACAATGTGTTTAGTGGAGGCTAACATAATTGGTTAGATTGGTTGTTCCAAAGGATGAGCTGTGCTCAGAGAAGGTATAGAAGGGAGGAGCAGGGAGAGCGGGTTGACTGCTGTCACAGGGGTCTGTACTAAAACAAACCCTGGAGGTGGAGAGGAGAGGTTTCAGGAAGATGGTATCAGTTAATGAAATACAAAAGACGGAGAATGGGAAAAGAGTTAATAAGATTGATTTTTTCTTTTTTAATATTTTATTTATTAGCTAGTAGAAAGAGATGGATAGAGGGAAGGAAGGAGGGAGGGGAAGAGAGAGAGTGGGCATGGTAGGGCCTCTAGCTGCTGCAGACAAACTCCAGATGCATGCGCCACTTTGTGCATCTGGCTTTTCATGGGTACTGCGGAATCAAACTCAGGTCACTAGGATTGAAGGCAAGTGCCTTAACTTCAGAGCCATCTCTCCAGCCCATAAGATTGAGTTTTGATAGAGTATAAAGTTTGTGCCATTCTTGAAACAATTTATGATGAGTTTATAGCCCAGAAGCACAAAGGGGAACCTGACATTTGTAGTGTGGATGTTATCAGTGTTTTCCCCAGTATTTCCATGAGCAAAGGCATATGAATTAAAATTTGTGATTTGTGTGTCAATTTTTGATGTTGTTATTACTTGAAGTGATGAAATGATGTATTTTAAACCAAGATTAACTTTGATATCCAGGATATCACAGGGCCAGTTAGCTGTTTGTCCTTAGACCTTATTTTTTTTATTGACAAGTCAGTGGCCAATAGGCTGATCCAGGTACAAGAGAATACTGTGTTAGCATAAAGCAATTAGGATCAAAGGTCTCAGTTGTCATGGTATATACTATAGCTCTTTCCTAAACACAAGCCCGTGAGCTGCGACTCGGATTTAAGGAAACATGCCATAATAAGGTTTTGCCTTCACTGTGGTTTATTTCTCGCATAACATTGAATCCTTTAGGACTTATTTATCACTGTGATGTGGGGAAACAAAAGATTGATAAAATCGTATCTCAACATTTCCACTGGTTAAACAATATTACTTGCAGTATATCTATTGACATTGTATCTGAATTCCAACTAGTTTTGAGACCATCTAGGAAGGATTTTGTGTGTTTGTAACACATAAACATTCTAGTCATAGTGAAATTTATTGTTTGCTCAGCTTATTTCAGTGATTTTAGTCAGAGACAAAAATAACTATATCTTATATTAAACAATAAAGAAATACAGTGATGCTGAAATATAGTTGTTTTAAGATTTTTTTCTAATAAATTTTTGTCTAGGCATTGAAATATTGCATGTTATTTCTAAAATAAAACTTAGCATGTATTTATTCTTCTGTTTTTAAAAAGATTTTATTTATATATTTGCAAGAAGAGAGAGACACAGAGAGAGGTAATTGGGCATGCCAGGACATCCAGCTGCTGCAAATGAACTCCAGATGCATGCACCACTCTGTGCATCTGGCTTTACATGGGCACTGGAGAACTGAAACCAGATTGTTAGGCTTTGCAAGCAAGTGTCTTAACCACTGAGTAATCTCTCCAGTCCTCTTCTGGTTATCTTAATACTAAAATAAGTCTTATGTTTAAATTCCAAGATACATGGTTTTATAATTATCATTTACTATCAAAATATGTTATAAAAAGTTCTTTAAAATAGACAATTTATATAAAAGAGGGTTATAATAAACATTTTGTTTTCTAAAATAATAAAATATGACTAAAATTTAGAAATAAAACAATTCCTTTACCATTGAGCAGTATTGAAAACTGAAGTAAAGTGAATCTATAATCTTAATGTACCAAAATTGTTTAAATTTAAGGGCTCATTACATTGAAATCTACTTAACACAAAGAAGAAAATCCTCCATGTGGCTATCATAACTATAACAATCCTCCATGTGGCTATCATAACTATAATGATCCTTTTAGATTATCAATGGCATCTTTTTGTGTGCCTATGTGTGGTATGTTCATGTGCAAATGGCACAAGTGTGAGTGACCTGTGTGGAGGCCAGAAGTGGAAGTCAGGCCTCTATCACTCTCCATTTACTTTTATGAGCCTTTTTGTTTGTTTCGAGGTAGGGTTCTCACTCTAGCCCAGGCTGACCTGGAATTCACTATGTAGTCTCAGGGTGGCCTTGAACTCACGGTGATCCTCCTACCTCTGCCTCCCACCCGGCTGAGCCAGGATCTCTTAAAAAACTCTTTTTAAAAAAATATTTCATTTATTCATTTTCAAGTAGAGATACAGAGAGAGAGAGAGAGAGAGAGAGAGAGAGAGTACACCAGGGCCACCACCTTGTGGGCCTGGCATATGTGGGTACTGGGGAATTGAACCCTGGGTTTTAGGCACTGGAGGAAAGCGCCTTAACCACTGAGCCATCTCTCCAGCCTGAGGAATTCTTAAGGATTTTGTTGGACAAACTTGGCAGAAAGTCCTAGAGATTTGCCTTCCCCCACCTGCCCAGCACTGGTATTACAGGCACATGCTGCTATGTCTGACATTTAATGGGTGCTGAGGGTTCAAACTCAGGTCTTCAAGCTTATGCAGCAAACATGTCCCCAGCCCTATGAAATTTCATTTCCCTAAAGAATAATGAATAAAGTTATGTGTACTATGCTGTATGTGCAATATTTGAAAAGTCTAGTCAATTTTTATTTCCACCATTTAGAAAGCATATATTCCAAGTCTCCAGACAATTCAAGTTGATTGGGACAGCTGGAGAAATGTCCAGTATCTATCTGTTCAGTAACTGAATACCACAAAAGAAGGTTCTTAGCTTTGGTCAAATCCTGTAAGGAAAGACCCAGCTCCCTGAGAGCCCACGAATACAAGGGAGCATTTCTCCCAGGGCAGCTGGCCCTTGGCCATGTGAGCATGGAGGCCACTCAGAAGAGCAGGGAAGCCTCCCAGGGAGAGGACACAAGGCTGTATTTCTCCTCCACCCAGGCAAGTCATGTGTTTTCCCTGAAAATATGGGCCCAACTCTTGGTCTCTTCCTCCTAGGATTCCATACCCTAAGTTTTCTCTGTAATGCTAGAAGCTGGCCCGGATTCCCAATATTTCAACGTTCCTAATTAAAGGAGGAGTGTCTCTCCCGAGCTGGCAGATGGTGCCGCAGCAGTCTGTGCTGCAAACTGAAGTGTGTTTGTGAGGCCTTCCCTGAAAGAGTCGACCCAGCACACCTACCTTCCAAAGCAAGAACCCAAAACCGGTGAGTGACAAACTTCAAAAAGTGTATGGGGGTGGGGTGGAGGAGGGGTAGGTGGTGACAGAGACAGATGGAGAGGGAGGCAGAAGGAGCACAGGGCTCGTATCATGACTTGGACTTCTTTCCACCTTCAATCCCTGCTGTAAGTTTCCCGCAAGAGCCATTAAAGGACAGTGGTTTGTATCAGAAACCTGATGTCCAGCAGGCTTGACCAGGAATCCTGGCTCTGCCATTCACAGCCAGGCAGGGCCTTTAACATCTCTATATTTTCAGTTTCCTGATGCATAAAGTGGAGACAGCTTTCCCAGAGGGAGGACCATACAGTCATGTACCTCAGATATTGATGCAACATATGCTTTCCATAAATGACTTTAAATGTCAATTAATTGGATAACATATCTGTCCTAGATGTTGAAGGTATAAATTATTTTTATAGAGTTATGTCCCCAAACAGTACTGATTTGGATGGCCTCAGAGATGTAGCCCACCAGATTGTACTGTTATGTACCACAGAAAACATTAGATCGTTTGATTTCTGTTTGGGGGATAATCTTAGTGTTGGACTTAGTGACAGCTCAAGATTTTGATTTGAAAAATTACTCTGGGTTTTACACATGGCATCAAAGTTAAGGTCTTTAAGAGTTTACCTTCTTTCTGATTTCACTATCTCTACAGGCTCAGCAAACACTCTTGAAAAAGTGAGCTATAGCATGTTCAATCTGTGGGCTAGCATTTGGCCCATGGGTGGGGTGACAGTGCGCTTCCTCATTCTTACTGTGATTTCTTTTCTGCACCCCTCTTTGGAATTAAGGCCAGGCTTTCAACCATCAAGTGGTCCAGAACACTGCATTATGATGTTAGCTGATGGAAAATCTTTCTTTCTCAATAAAGCACACCTAAATAGTGTTAAGATTTTAGGAGCCAGGGAAACTGCCATTAATTGCAATGTTTTATCTAAGTATGTGGAGAGGCTTTTAGAAGTGGCCTTCTGAGAACCCAAAAGTATGTGCTTTTAACCATTTACCAAAGGCTTCAATATTAGGGCATGCAGAAATCTTTGAGAGTTGGGGCCCAAGACATCTCAAAAGTGATTTAAAAACATTGGGGAACAGGTATGCTAGGGCCTCTTGCCACTGCAAATGAACTCTAGACCAATGCAACATTTTGTACATCTGGTATTATGTGGGTTCTGGGGAATCAAATCTGGACCAGGAGCCTTTGCACAAAAGTGCCTTTAACTGCTGAGCCATTGCCTTAGCCCAAATTTATTTTCAAGAAAGGCTGAAGGACAAATTTTGTCAAGGCAATTAGAATAATCATACACTTGTGGTTGAGGTGATATTGATGCAATCTTTTGGGAAAAGGTTAGGCCATTTCTACTAAAGCTAAACTAAGGGTTAGACATGAGACAGGCAACCTAAAGACACGAGGGCCTGGTCAGAGAAGTCTAATGATCTTGAAGCTTCCAGAGGAGCATATGGACTGTTGATTGCTTGACTGTACCTTACTTCATACACTAGGATACGTCCCCTTGTTCACTGGATCCTGATGAGGAGTGCTCATCTGAAATTAGTGCAGATAGTTTAAATGAAAGCTTCTGTTTTATGTTAACTATGTTCTTCTTTGGGCCACAGGCTTCCCTAAATTGGGATTCTTGTTCAATGATGGCATTGCCCTGTCCCTGTATAGAGAAGAGGGGAGGGCCCTATTTTATTAGACTCTTCCCCTGGCCCCTATTTTTCTTACTTTGGGACAGTCTGCAAAAGGTATTAGGATGGAAAAGTTTTTGCTGAAATTTTTGTGCACATGATTTCCAAGAGTTTTCCAAAATAGCAAAAGGATACTGACTTCCCTCTAGGACTCCATGGAGTGAAGCAAGTCAAACAATTTTCCATCAAAACATTTTCCTACCACTCATCTGACCACATTTCCCACCCCACAGAGAAGTATTGTGGCTGTGAGACGAATTGTATCTGAGACTCAGTTTGAAATCGGTACCGCTTTCAAGTCTTGGATGGAGGGAAGAACAGAAGCAACAACAACAGAGTGGTAAATTTGTGAGTGGAAAGGAACGCCTGGAGATGACAAAGGCTAGATACAGATTCAAGAAAGAAGCAGGATCAATTCCCTTACTTTATGTACCTGAGCAGAGGCTGGGCAACACTGGCTCTCTAATGAGTGTGGGTCTGAGTGACTTCTTTAGTAAGAGGTTTCAGAGTCTATTCCCTGTGTTCTGCAGTGTTCCTCTAATTGGGAATACTTGATTTTTTTCATTGTTCCTTAATGAACTATGACACATTAAAATGATTATTGAGGTTAGAGAAGGAAAATATTTATTAGGTCAGGTCAACCACCCTCTCCTCCAAGGAGAATGGCTCCTGCTGGGCCTGGCAGACTGAGAAGTGTTCACAACCTGCTGTGCCCTCGTCTCCCAGCATCTGGAAAGCAGGTTACTCAGCCATGCCTGGTCTCTGTGGGATCTATGAGTGCCATGGAGGAGAAAGAAGAGAGTAAAATGTAATCTAGCAACAGGACACTTGACTCAGAGCCACTGGCCAACTATAAAATGGAGCTGCTGGATTTGGGCTCTGAAGACTGGGATCTGTTGTGGTTTAGATTTCAAGGGTCTCTCAAGATAACTGTTGCTGTCAGTTGGTGATGCTGGTGAGAGGTGACTGACTTAAGAGGAATTAACCCATTTATGAACTCATCCTTGAGGGGCTGGTAGGAGGTAGGCACCGTTGGAGGAAGTTTGTCACTGGGTGTATGCTTCTGAAGGTCAGAGCTTGTCCCCATCCCTCCCAGTGTCTGTCTCTACTTCCTGTCAACCACAAGGTGGGCAGCTTTGCTCTACCACAGGCTCCACACCATGAGGTTCTGCCTAGAAGCAAGAGAGCCACATGATGACGGGCTGACATCTCTGGACCTATGAGCCAACACAAGTCCTCTTCCCTTAAGTTGCTCTTTTGAGTATTTTGGTCAAGTCAGAATTATGAAAAGTTTGTCTAATGGGAGGTCTAACCCCTCCTGTAAAGCCTCCATTAGCAGAGATTCAGGAGGCCCCAATTACAAATGTGAAGTCTCTGATGAGCTGTATCGTAGGTTCATTCTGGTTTCTTGGGTAAGGACTCACTGCTCAGAGCTTCTGCTCTAAAGAGATGGCCCCCTGCCCATCACCAGACAAGGGAGAGAGTCTGCTTGTTCAGGTTTGCTAGTCCAGTCCCTGTGTCTGAGCCTTTTCCCTCTCTGCTATTGTTCTTCCTCCCAGCTTCCAGTTTGCTGACATTAAACTCCTGTCAAAGAGACAAGGGTAGCACTTAGCAGTCTAAATGTAGCCTCTTCAGAGCCATAGAGACAGGGCTGCCCCTGTGCTAAGCCTTCCAAATAAATGGCTTTGCTCACCTCTCCTACCAGCCCTTGCTTCACAGGGATGGCTAGTGCAGCTTCTCTACAGGACTCAGTGCTCAAAGGCACTTAATGTGTGTAAAATAGTGCTGCCCGCCATCCCACCTCTCCTGAAGACCCTGGAGTGTGAGGGGCTCCCCTCTCCTCAGAATTGCTTCATGCATTGACATGTACTGTTAGGACCCCACACAGAATGGATCTGCGGAAAATAACTCCAAGTGTTGACTCACATTCCTATCCAAGCTCCAGAATATCTAAGGGGAAAATGGACCAAACGTTGCTATAAAATTAAGGAAGTGACTGAGGAAAAGGTTAGAATGATTGAAGATATTCACATTGACTGTGAATGTTGCTTGTACAGGTGGTGGAGGGTGGGAATAAGCATTACACAGAACGACAAATGATCCATACAGTCTGCTTGTCCATGTACAAGCAGGGCCTAGACGGGATGTTTTGAAGGTAACTGAAAACCATCCACAATTCTCCTGGGCCATTTCATAGGTCTGTGGAGAGGGAGATCTTTTACTGGCTCTAGATCGGTCCCTAATCTCACCCCAAGCTGTTTATATCCAGCAGCCATAATTGAGCCCTGGGTCCTGCACTGAGTTTCTGTGCTCAG
The DNA here is from genome assembly GCA_004024765.1 of Zapus hudsonius. Taxonomy (NCBI): domain Eukaryota; kingdom Metazoa; phylum Chordata; class Mammalia; order Rodentia; family Dipodidae; genus Zapus; species Zapus hudsonius. The sequence continues at coordinate 7,368 of PVHP010034198.1, forward strand.
AGATGAGAGAATTTTACTGACTGAGCCTCCTCACAGTACTTTGAGTGTGCTGAAAATTAACTGGCCATGTTACTAGTCTCCTCACATGTTTGTCTATGTCTGCTGCCCATCATGGTGCATGGAATGGCCTCAAAGTCCTTCTCATGAGGAACTCAGCATCCTGGAGAGGAATGTCCTAACTGGAAACTGAGGCATGAAGGTTTTGTCACAGCCGGGTGTGGCAGTGCACGCCTTTAATCCCAGCACTCGGGAGGCAGAGGTAGGAGGATCGTCATGAGTTCAAGGCCACCCTGAGACTACAGAGTGAATCCCAGGTCAGCCTGGGCTTGAGTGAGACCCTACCTCGAAGACCCACCCCCCCAAAAAAAGGTTTTGTCAGCATTTTAATCATGGAAGTTATCTCTGCCACTATAAAATTACAACCTATTGTTTCCAGTATAGTGTGCTGGACTTTTTTTTTTTCCCTTTTTTTGAGACAGGCTCTTGCTGCGGAGATCAAATTGGTCTCACATCTCCTGGGTTCTGGGATTACAGGCACTACCATGCTCTGTCACAGCCTTTCTTTCAGATGAATTATTAGTTATGATGGTGCAGTGAGCTGTCTTTGGGGGAAAACTATGGGAAAGATTCATAAATGACTAGGTAAGTGCATTAAAGATAATTTTAAAATGAGTTCTTTGTATTCAAATCATTAAAATTATGTTATTTCAAGACTAACAAAACTGAAATATCTTTTGGTTTCCTACCACTGATAACTTCTTTTTTTAATAACTTCTTTTTTTAAACTTGCTTCATATCTGCTGAGGAAAATGTGGTAGAGGACTTGCTACCTTTTCAAGGCATTTTTTTCTTATTCATTTTAATATCCATAAACACTTCAATTTTCTTCTCTTTTCTGCTGGAAAAGATTCCTGCTTTTCACTTTTCTCCTTGGGAAAATAAATTAACCAAGATGTAATATGATATTTAAGCAAAGAGTGCGGCCACCATTAAATGGTGTACGTGGCGTTACATTATGTTTTCCATTTTAGTTATGCATCTCTCTAATATAGGCCAAAGCTGCTGTTCATGTAAATTGCTCTGGTTTTATAGAAGAGGAGGCTATATTCTTTTTGAAATCCAGGGCTCTGGTTCAGTAATAGAAAAAAAGATAGCAACAAAATAATGGGCACTGGCAATCAAACGATCATTATAGGTACATTATGTGCGGGGTACTAAATTGGTAGAAGGTCTTTATTTTTAATTTCTGCTCATCTGTTCACCATTATTAAGCGAGCTTAGACACCAGAGGATATTTAAGAGTGACAGAGGGTAATTATACATTTTAGGACAAGATATTTTTCATCGTGGGGTTAGAACTACACCAAGAGACAAGCCATTCAGAATCTTCGACAGTGCCTCTGTAGACATTCTTGTTTGCACATGTACATAAGTTTCTTTTTATACTCCTGGTTGAGTTTATATAATGCTATGCCTGTTAGATTTTTACAGTCTGGTGGGAAAAATGATCACAAAGTTTTTTTAAAGGCATTATTTTAATAAGTAATTGTTCATTTTGAATGCTAGACTTAAAGTAATTCATAAAGCAGTTGATGAATTTTTAATTTTTCAATTATGGTTTGTGTGATTTGGGATGAAACAGTGAACATTTTAAACATAACTTGGGACTTTATTTAGCTCTTGAATGATTAAGAGCATAGAGTTGAGGGACCTATGAAAAATTTTAACAGTTTTATTGATGTGTAATTGATATGTAATAAGGTACATATATTTAAATTATATGTATACTTTTTATAAGTATATAAAATCATGTATTTTGATATCTACATCCATTTCCATACACACATAAATGCTTACTAGCGAAACCATCACCAGAGTCAAGAGAGTGAATATAGTCTAACTTCCCCAAATTTTCTAATACCTCACTTAGAATCCCTCCTTTATGATTCTTCGCCCCAACCCCTGCCCCAGACAACAGTTGGTTAGCTGTCATTGAGGTTATTTACATTTCTCCAGTTGTACCTCAGTGGAATCCTAAAGCATATATTCTTATTTTCTGGATTCATTCTAGTCTAATTATTTTGAATTAAGTCCTTGCTGTCTAATAAATAAGTAGTTTATTCCTTTTCTTTTCTTTTTTTAATATATATTTATTGTCCATAATGAGTTACATTATTTAGTGGGCAAACAATGCGTTGTTATCCCGAATTCCCCAATTCCCCCCTCCCCATCCCTGATCAGTTGGATATCCTCCTCCGTGGGCTGTCTGTATTAGTCCTTTCTTTATGGATGTGTGCATGTGTGTTTCTGCGTGTGAAAGCCATGCCAGGCATGTGGAAGTCAGAGGACAACTTGGGTGTCAGCTGTCACCTTTCACCTTGTTTGAGACGGGGCCTCTTGTTTTCTTCTTCACTGCTCCTGGAAGGCCTGGGAGCTTCTGATACTCCTGCCTCTGCCTCCCTACTTACCCTAGGTGCACAGCCACTTGTACTAAAGCATCTATCTTTTATGGGTTCTGTGGATCCAAACTCAGTCCCTCATGCTTGCACAGCAAGTATTTGATCCACTGAGCATCTCCTTAGAGCAAGGATCCTTAGAGTTTAGGAATATATCAGATTCAATCAAATTTGGTCCAAACCTGTCTCCATATCTAGTGAACTGCAATCTAATTTAGTAAGTAAATACATTACAATGTAACTTGAGAGTGCATTCTTAGAGGAAATAGCTGAGTCGGCCAATCATAGCAGCCAAGCTTCAGCCAGTCATAGGCTACCAATTAGTCAATGACTAGATAAGGCAAATGCCTCAACCACCATGGAAAAATAAGGCAAATGTTGACCTATAGCCAATCAAGCTGGGTCTGTATGCCACTTCCTCTGTCTATAAATACTGCCAGCCCACTATGTACCTCTCTGAGCCTCTACAGATTGGGGTCTGCCTGACTCTGCTAAATTTAATTTGTCTAGAGTTTTTCTCTGGAGATACATCCCAATTTGTGATATGAGGACCTTAGAATTGTTTCAAGTTTTTGGCTATTACAATAAATTTTCTGTAGATATGTACATACAAATCATTCTATGGATGTGCACTCTTTTCTATGGAATAAATACTTAGGAGTGGATGATTTTGATTCCCATGGTGGGTAGTGTTTATATTTTTAAGAAACTGGTCATCTAGTCTCTATGGTATATTCCAACCAACAGTAATGGAAGAATTCAAGTTGTTCTTCATCTGCACCAACACCTTTTCATTAGAGACATTCTTTAAAGATATGTAGTGAGGGCTGGAGAGATGGCTCAGCAGTTAAGGTGCTTGCCTATAAAGCAGAAGGACCTGAGTTCAAATCCCCAGTACCCAAGTAAATCCAGATGCATTAGGTGGCACATGTGTCTGGAGTTCATTTACAGTGGCTAGAAGCTCTGGCATGCCCATTCTTATTCTCTCTCTCTCTCTCTCTCTCTCTCTCTCTCTCTTTCTCTCTCTCTCTCTCATAAATAAATTTTTTTTTAAAAAAAGATGTGTAGTGGTATCTCATTCTGGTTTTTATTTGCATTTCTGTATTAGCTAAAATTTTGAACATCTCATGTGCAAGTTTATTTGTCACCCATGAAATTTCTAGATAATGTGATTACTTAATACTTTGCAGATTATTCCTACAGGGTAGTTTTAAGATAATTATTTATTATATATCCTGATGAGCCCTTTATCAGATCTATGCTTTGCAAATATTTTCTCTCGGTCTTGTATCAATCTTTTCATTTTAACAGTATTATTCAAAGAGTTTTTAGTTTTGATAAAATACATCTTTTTATTTCTTTATGGCTCACAGTTTGGATACGATAAACAAAGCACAAAATCTTTTAAAAACTAGAAAACAGAATGGAATTTCCTGTGTTAGAAATTCAGAAAATTTGGCCAAGTTAAGGGTATACTATGTTTTATGTTTTTAAACTTTTTATTGACAGCTTCCATAATTATAGGCAAAAAAACATAATAATTCCTTCTCTACCCCCACTTTTCCCCTCTCAAATCCACCCTCCATCATATCCCCTCCCCCCTCATTAGTTTCTATTTTGTTTAGATATCATCATCTTTTCCTCCCTTTATGAAGGCCTTGTGTAAGTAGTGTCCAGCACTGTGAAGTCATGAATATCAAGGCCGTTTTGTGTCTGGAAGATTGCACTGTAAGCAGTCCTACCTTTCCTTTGGCTTTTACAATCTTTCTGTCACATCTTCCACAAGAGACCCTGAACCTCCGAGGTGTGATAGAAATGTCCCAGTGCTGAAAATTCCACTGTCATGTCTTCTCAGCCGTATGGAGACTATTGAGTTATCCCAGTGGTCACTGCCATCTGAAAAAGAGAAGCTTCTCCAGCCAAAAGTGAGAGTAACATTATTATATGGATATGCACATTTTAAACAAGTGCTCATAAAGCAGTTTGGTGGGAATAATATATTCATTTAGCTAGAGAACAGCAGACATTACTCCCCTAGGGCTCATGACCTCCTCCACCATAGACTTTTGAGTAGGTCTTCAGTACCAGGCATGTATTCCCTCCCAAGTAGAAAGCCTCCAGTCCAATTGGAGAACTGTTGGTTTCCCCCATAACAGACAAGCTACTATTGTACCAGTTCACACATTTGTCCTGGCTGGCCTGTCTTAAGGCTTGCAAGGCCCACTGCTGTTCACCACCTTTGATGATTTCTCTCTCCCACAGGGCTGCATGCAGCCATAACATTTTCCAGCTTCTTGTCAGCTGGTTAACAGGAAAGAGGTTTCCAGCTCAGATCCATCTTGATTTCTCTGTGACCTGCAGCCCAATTATGTGTGATCTTCAGAAACAGGGTCTTTCCATCTTATGCTGATGGGCAACCAAGAGCCTTAGCAATGGCCTGAAATGTTTTGGGGGCTTTGAGAACTTTCCTGGCCAACAACTCACTGGAAGGTATCCCATCCCCGGCACTGAAGATTTTCTAGTAATGATCTGTGGCTTCTAGGTGTGCCAGTATCCAAACCCTGGTATGCCTTATATTTAGGCATGGATATCTCACCAACATCTGCTCAATCCAATGCTAACTGATTAATATGGGTTGATTGAAAAAGTAAATTTCTGTTGCTCAAGTCCCTAAGCATCAGTTATTTTAGGAGTTTTGGCTTTTGAGAGCAATGAGAAAAGAACTAATGTTTCACATTTTTTTCTACCTTCAAGGTTTTGGTGTTCAAGCATGGAAATAGCCAGGGGAGAGAGATGGGAAGGTGTTGAAAGTTGGAAGAACAGACAGTGGGTTCTAAGAAGGCTCACTGTGTGCTCTCTCATCTGAAGACTCAGGTCAGTTATGTGTGTAGTTCAATTGCATGTACAGAACCCAAATTAGGTGTGTTATATTCATGTTCATTCTTGAGAAGTAATAATTAAGAACTGATATGTAAAAACTCTTCTCTTCCTAGGTGCTGACTAGAAGTATAGGAGTCAAGAAGAGCTAGGATATCTAATATCCTGTGCACTCCTACCTGCACAGGATTATATTACTTCTGTTCTTTTGTTTATATACTTAGGAAGATGTGCTTTTTGTTTATATTTGTTTGTGGCATTGGGATGAAAACCCAAGTCCTTGCATATGCTGGACATACATTCCACCACCAAACTACATCCCCAAGCACTCCTCTTAGTTTGTAGTTTGAGACAGGGTCTCACTCCATGTCCAGACCAGCCTTGAACTTAGGATCCTCTTGTCTTCTAGCCAGATATCCACTAATTAAATGGAAGAATAGAAAAAGACTGGTGTACATCATATAAATATGAACTTGTGAAATAGAATCATGAATAAGTTTTTCCTGTGATCTCAATTTTCTATAATAAATATCTCTTTCTTACACACGAAAGTGTTTATAAATCCAGTTAAACACTACTAATGGTCATGGTGTTAACCATGTCAATAATTTCTTTCTTATTTTGTTCAGTTTGAGTCCCAGAAATCTATAACAAATAACATTTTGCCACATCTGCAGGTTGGGTAAAATTGTAGTTTTGTGCACAGTATTACAATTTATCAAATGTTCTTCTCAGAGAAAAATAAGGATTCACAAAAAACAAAACAGGATTAGTTGTCAAGAATATAAGAAATTAAAGTGAGAAGATAAGAACCTGAGCCCAGGCATGTTTGGAAGAGCATGGGGCAGAGGCCCTGCCTTTGGTCAGAAGCACAGTGGTCACAGTGGCAGTGAGGACGGATGAGGACACCACAGTGGAGGTGCTGGGACCCCAAAGCTATAGAAACGGTCAGCTTCACCATCATTGTGAAGTGTCACAAAGAATGAATCTATCTCCATTATCCCTCTGGAGGATGGGGAATGTCTGCTGCTGCTCAATGTATCTGTCCAGTGATGATACAGAATGACAGGCAGTGGTGAGTCACATACACCTGCCAATAGTCACTGTGTGTTTATGTTAAAAATAATTTTTAAAGAATGTTAATATTAGAGGATATATTCTTCACTGTGTCTTATTAGACATCATTTAATCATTCTTTGGTAAGTCGAAAGATTTGTCAGAATCTTGTTTTTGGACAGAGAGTCATTCTGTAGCACAGGCTTATCTCTAACTCATAATTAAACTGCCTCAGCCCCCCCAAGTGCTATCAATTCATATGTCATCAATCCTAGCAACTTTCTGGTCATATACTAACTAAAATCTCATGGAAGTATAGAGAATTTCTAACTAGAGAAGGGTTAGATGCTGGAAGGAAATCTTTTGGCAATCTACATTGTAGTAAAAATGTTTCCTTGTATTTGAATTGTGCTACTTCCTTACAATATCCAATTATGAAACATCAGAGTATAAAAATACATGACATGCATGGATGGTTAAAATAATAATACTACTTGTGTTTCTACTATTTGTGTTTCAAATATTGTGAGTCATCTGTCCAGCCTTTCCAAATAAACCCTACTCTCCCAAGATAATTCAATCCTGAATTATATGCATAGTATTTCCTCAAGTGTTGTCATGCCCGTAAACATTATACTGTTTGATTTGCATGCTTTAGACATTTATATGAATGAATTAAATAGTTTCATTTTTGTTTTGTTTTTCTACTCCACATTAAGAATGAGTCATCTATCCTGTTTACGTAGCTTGTAGTGGTTGGATTCAGGTGTTCCCCATAAACTTAACGTGTTCTGAATGCATGATCCCTAGCTGATGGCAGTTTTGGAATTGGAACCTTGTTAGAGGCGTGTTGTTGGGGGCGGGCTTATGGGGGTTGTGGCCAGTTTTCTCTTGCCAGCTTTTGGCACACCTTCCTGCTGCTGTTTGCAGTGCTGTGGCGGAAGTGATGTCCACCTCTCTGTTCATGCCATTGTTTTCCCTGCCATGATGGAACTTCCCCTCTAGTCTGTAAACCAAAATAAGCCCATTCCTTCCATAAATTGCTTTTTTCAGGTTCTTTGTTGTAGCAACTAGAAAGTTGATTACAACAGTTATGGTACTAGAGAGTAGGATCTGCTATTGGTAGAATCCTGATTCTGTAGCTTTGACCTTTTGGAACTGATTTTCAGGAGGAATGTGGAAGGATTTGAAACCTCATTCTAAGAGACACCTTGCAGTGCTGTAAGTACAGCTTTGTGGGCCATTCTGGTCAGAGTTGAAAGACCTGAATGCATTGAGAACTGCGGGCTGTGAGGTTTGGCTTATGAAGGTGAGAAAGAACTTTGTTGGAATTGTGCCAAATGAAAGACTTGTTTCATTCTGCCTGCCTGTGTCCTGAGACCTGGTGTAGAGTGGCTTTGTATAAAAATGGTGGACTGGTGTGAGCAGACAGGGACAGCACATAAAGAAATGAAATCTCTGGGCCAAAACTGCTGCCTGCTCAGATGGAATTGTCTGAGAGATGACAACCATTGAGATTGGGGTGGGTGATCTGCATTAGGACAGCAGGAAGAATGCAGACTCTTTGAAATAAGGGGCCTGAATGCTGAAGGAGGTTTCCTACTCTTCAAAGTTGTCTTTGTTCCCCCCCTCCCCGGATTAAAAAATTGATAGCCTACATGGTACTATGGAGTATAACAAATGTAGGAAGTAGGGTCATTGGATTTGCCACATGGTTTTGTCTTTTGGAAATGGCCATGGGCAGTGTGAAGCATTTGTATTGGATTATTTGCATGGAGGCCCAATGGAGCCATGAGGATGAACCTGGGTTGCAGTGGAGACCCAGTAAATGCCAGGACTATGGGATGGCTGTCAACAAGAGCTGCTGGCACCAGATGGAGTTTTCCTGGACTGTGAATAACCTGACTGAAGGGGCAGAATTGGAACTTCAAATACTCTTTACTGGTTAGACTTATTGAACTTGGAGTTAGAGTTTGACATTGGCCTGTTTGTTTCAAATCTTGTATTGGTCAATCTGTCTTTGCTATGCCTACTGCCATCTTTTGCAGTATGAATGTTCTGTGCCATTTTTGTTCTGTTGAAAGACTTTAAATGATGTAGATGTTTGAACATCATTGTGATAAAAACTATCTGGACTTTTAAAGTTGAGCTGAATGAATTGCACTTTATATCATGCATGATTATCATTTGATGGGGTTCAAGGGTGGATTGTAGTGGTTTGATTCAGGAATCCCCCATAAACTTAATATCTTCTGAATGCTTGATCCCCAGCTGATAGCAGTTTTGGAATTGGAACCTTGTTGGAGGTGTGTTCTTGGGGACTGGCTTATGTGGGTTATAGCTGGCTTCTGACAAACTTTTGGCACACCTTCCTGCCACTGTTTGCAGTGCTATGGTAGAGGTGATATTTCCCTTCTGCTCATGCCATTATTTTCCCTGCCATGATGGAGCATCCCCTCGAGTCTGTAAGCCCAAATAAACCCATTCCTTCCAAAAGCTGCCTTTCGGTTGGGTTTTTTTCTCATAGCAATGAGAAAGTTGACTACAACATAACTATAGCTCATTTTTCACTATGAAGTATTTCATTGTTGTATGTACCATACTGGGTATCACAAATAAAGATATGCTTTTAAATATGTTGGCTAATACTTCTATAATGTGTCCTTGTTACAAAGCTTCAAAAGGAAATCAGCCATTTCTACGTAGGGTATGTGGCTAAAAGTCATTACTAGTGCTCTGTCATGGTTTGATCCAGGTGTCCCCCACAAACAAATGAATGTGTTCTGGGTAATTGATCCTCAGCTGATGGCAATTTGGATTTTACAATCTCGATGGAGCTGTGTTGTTGGGGGCGGCCTTATGGGGGTTATAAACCAGCTTCCCCTTGCCAGTGTTTGGCACACCTTCCTGCCGCTGTTTCCAGTACTGTGGCAGAGGTGATGTCCACCCCTCTGCTCATGCCATCATTTTCCCTGCCAAGATGGAGTCTCCCCTCGAATCTGTAAGCCTAATAAACCCATTCCTCCACAAGCCACTTTTGCTTGGGTTCTTTCTGCGCAGCAACTAGAAAGCTGACCGCAACATGCTCGATCCTAAGCTTCACAAGTATGACTTTAAACAGCTCACTCAACTCCTCTGACCGCATAAATATTGTGAGGATATCAAGAGCATCTATCTGAAAAGGTTGCTATAATGAGAGAATACATGGAAAGAGTATCCTGGTTTGTATTTAGGTGCTCATTATACAGGATCACTATAAGAGACAGAGATTTGGAACAAAATTTTCTTATGAATATTTAAATATTTATTGGAAGTCTTGTAAGAATTTTCAACTAATGAAGGAAAAAACAACATTGTTAATATTTCAGGGGAAAGGTTGAAAAAATGTATCTCTTTCTTTTTAAAAATATTTTTATTTGCAAGGAGAGAGGAGACAGAGATTGAGAGAGAGAGAGAAAGAGAGAGGGGGGAGAGGGAGAGACAGAGAACATGAGAGAATGGGTACACCAGAGCCTTCTGCCACTGCAAATAAACTCCAGATGCATGCACATCTCTGTGAATCTGACTTTCTATAGATACTGGGGAATTGATTACTGGCTGTCAGGCTTCACAAGCAATTGCCATCTCTCCAGCATGAGCATCTCCTTTTTGTACTGCCTGGAACATTAAATTTAACTATAAATGTGGCTCTAGTGAAAAATATGAAAAAGGATTTTTTAGCAATAGTCCAGTATATGCTTTTATCCAGTAGGGAAGAGCATACTCTCTCCAGTATATGCTTTTATCCAGTAGGGAAGAGCATACTCTCAGCTATGCTTTATTAAATATGTGACTTTTTCTATTACAAGACTCCAGGACCTAGATCTTAACCATAAGTCATGGCAATCTTGCAGGAATATTGTGCTCATAGACTTCATGTGGCATGTCCATCAAGATGTAAATTTATGATGCTAGTTAAAGAAAATCAATCATCATGAAGGCCTATAAGTAAATCGAAAGGTTGAACCATCTTTTTAAGATGATGAATCTATGAAGACTACAGCCTTATTCAAAAATATAACTTTCCTCTCTCCAGAACTTTAAAAATCTGTCGTCTAGGTAGAAGACCACAATGTATCTTTTGACTGAAGGCAGCATTCAAGTGCATTTGTGCAAATCAAATGAAGATTTTTGACTATCCCACAAGTGAAAATTAAAATTTTAAATCCTTTATTTGGTATTAATTATAATCACATGTTGATTGAAGAAATAAGCCTCCCCCCAAGAAAACATTAAAATTCTGATATTTCTTGTCACTAAGTTGAAAGTAATAAAAATTATAGAGGGGGAGCTAGCCCATAGGCTAGGCATGAATTCATGTATTCTATCAGCCTGAGCCTGCCTCTGCCCACTGTCTATAGTTCCAGCTTAGCACAGGGCTTCAAACACTAACACATGGATGGTACCCAGCTGAATAACTGTGGAATAAATCAGTCAATAAACCAACTTCTGTATCACCTTAAAATAATGCATGTTGGTATATGTGTGTGTCCACCTGTGCAAGTGTGTAGAGGACAGTTATTGTCAGATGGTATCCATGTCATCCCTGATATTTTATTGCTTTGCACTGTATTTTCTGGGTGGTTCTCCCACATCAACCCAGAGCTTGCTGATATGACTACTCTCGCTGCCAGTTGTCCCCGGGGGATCCTCTGGCCTTGCCTCCCAAGCCCTGAGATGACAGGCCATCATATCCACCTAGCATTTACATGGGTGCTAGGAATGAACTTTACCATCATGCTTGGATGGCAAATGCTTTACCAACTGAGCCTTTTCCCCAGCCCTCATCAATTAATAATTATTGGCATATGTCAATGTTACATTCAGATCATTGGTCCTCAACTTTCTCTCAAAGACCCCTTTTTAAAATAGCAGATATTTCACATCAATCCCCCCATTATTATACTGTCTTTGCCTTTAGTACAAAAAATAAAATAAAATAAATTTGAAGATCCTTCCAAATACTGCAATGGAAAAGCTTTTTGCTGTTCTACTTACACAATTGGGGTTCCAAACACCAGAAATCAAAATTCTCTGATCTCTTCCTGAATTCTTTTTTTAAATTAAATGAGAAAATGATTTCTCTATGACTCCTACATGGAAATCTCTCAAATGATGACCAATTACTTCATCAGCCACTCAAGTATTTTTACACTTTAGCAAAAACCCTTTAATCTTTCTCCCAATCCTTGTTTATGGAGCACTGTAATTTTTCATAGTCTTTTCTGAATGGTCTCCAGCATTTCCGCATTTTCAAGTTGTAGGAGCCACAAGTGGTCACAGCATTCTGGTAGCACTCATTAAACAAGTATCCCAGGGTGACAGACTTCTTAAAGTCATGCACTTTTGCATACAGGAAACGGTGAATAACAATCTAAATAAAATAAATGTCATTAAATAATT